>JAAGNO010029091.1:0-21937 GCA_033439905.1 Ceryle rudis
TAATCTCTTGTGCGTCCCCCCACCCCGCGCGGGCTGCTCGTCACGCGCCAACAAGCGCGAATGCTGCTGTCTTACTGTTCACGCTCTGAGTGCCACTTCTGGTTTTGCCGCGTTTAAATCTCCCGTGGGTTCTCCAGGATCGCCCCAGCCACCTCACCCTCTCGGCCTCTCCTGCAAGAGCTTCCAAGTCCTGACGGGTCTCTTTCTTTCCTCGGGCTTCCCTGGGTCAGGGAACCCCCTGTTCACCTCAAAAAAAAAAAAAGGAAGAAAAAAACTGCAGCGCTTCAGCACAGGGTTTACTGGTGCTGACGCCTCTGTCTCGCTGTTCGTGGTCTGAGTCAATGGTGGTGTCAAATGCTTTACTGAAATCAAGATAAACCATATCCACTGCCCTACCATCATCTGTCCACCTGGTTATGTCCTCATAAAAGGCTATCAGGTTGGTGAAACGTGACTTCCCCTTGGTAAAACCATGCTGATTGCTCCTAATGACCCTCTTATCCTTGCCGTGCTTAGAGAGACAGCACCAAGGCTGAGTTGTTCCATCACCTTTCCAGGAATGGAGGTGAGGCTGACCGGTCTACATGTTACCCAGGTCCTCCTTACCCTTTTTGAAGACTGGAGTGACATGACTTGTGTACAAGAAAGAGAAAATAATAAAGCAGGTTACAACTAATCTCTTGATAAAATAGGACCATTTCATACCAATTCTTGGTAACTATTGCCTCGTTCACTGAGTTTAATTCTTGCATTGAGAACTGGAGAGGAACAGTTTTGTTGTAAAGTAGGGATTTTGTTGTAGGTAGTCAGATTTACATTAAATATTTACACGGCAATGCACATTGACAGAAATAGTTGACTTCCACCGCGTGCTGAAAGGATGCTCCACTGACTTGTGGCTTGTTGTGTTCTTTCATGGGCGGGTTAATGATGATACAGAACTTTTGCTTTCTACTTAATCAGAGCAACTCAGCCCCATCATTATTATCAGCCATTACTTTCACATCCTACCCTTCAAATGGTGTGTGGAGGGTTGGGTGAATACCATCTTGGACTCTTTCCTCCATCAGTATGCTTAGTGTTAGAAGCCAGAAATTACATTTGCATTGTTTGGGGTTTTGTAAACTATTTTCTAATGTCTAGAGTGGGTCAAAAAAAATGTGTATACCTAGTAAGGCAGGTGGTATGTCTAATCTAATGTCCTGTCCTCCTCACTAGCCAAAAGATGGTGATGCGAGAAACCTATTCTGTGAATAGGAGACTTCAGTGTGTGATATTGAGACTGTGCCTCTCATTTTATCAGTCTGTAAAACTAACTCAACTATCACCCTTCTTTTGGACAGAACAGAATCAGAATCTTTATATAGATAGATCTCTGGTTTATAAATCAAACAACTCGAAGCTTCTGCCCATGAATATTTTCTTTGGAGAACCAGTATAGTAAAGCTGTAGACATGTTTCAGGGAGTCCTCTATCGGCCTAATACTGAAAAACATGGGTTACTAGCCATTCAGAACTGTCCTTACATGAAGAAATGACAGTGTTTATCAGTCGTCCATTGCTTATAATTAGTGCTTCATTTCTAAAAAGTGGTGCTTGCTGAAAGCAGAATGTAATGTTGCATTTAGTCTACCTGACTTGTTGCTTCTTTGAGTTACCATGCTCAAGTCAGCTCTTGTCTTTCTCCAAAGCTGTCCTATCCCAGCTACCTTATAACTGAGCTGCCAGACCACACTGCTGTCCTTCCTGCAACATGAGTAAAGACTCTTCTCTTATAGAGCAAACCCACATTTTGTCAGGTGCTTGTTTATCTGGTTACCTGTAAACTTTGTAAAGCCTGAAAGTGATTTGCGTTTTGGTTTGGTTTGGTTTTGGTCTCAGCAAATAAAATATTCAGGGCTCAGTGATGTTCAAGAAATTGATTGCTTAGGTTGTTAGTAATCAGCAAGGTATTTCTGCTAAGTTGATCTTCAGCTGCTGGTTACAGAGTTATTTATTCACTCATCAGGACCTTTGCATAAGGTGGTACTGCAGAAACAATTACTACCTGAACTTGATTTCATAGTGACTTCTGCTCTTTGTCAAAATAGAGTGAGCAACAACTGACTTAAATTAGTCCTGAGCTAAAAAGAATTAATTTTTTTTATACAGAAACATGCAGTATGAAGGTGTTTATGAAGGAGAAGAAGAAAACTCAAAAAAATGAAATCTTACAGATGTAAACATTTCCTTGTTTAAAATGTGGTATATTTCTCATTGGTATCCTAGTGTTTGAAGGGGCTTTTGATGGCCAAACCTTAGAGGTATCTGTAGCATTTTAATTATTTCCACCTATCTGTATAGGCTTATTACTCCTTCTAGACTGTAGTGACTAGTGGGGCCTTCTTTTAGCCTCACTTAATATGCTAGATACTTTACCCCAATTACCAAGAATGGCCCATGAGAAACAGCTCATCAAATAATAATGCAAAGCACAGTGGGATTACTGGTCCCAGTTGTGCTGAGTTGTTTCCAAGCATCTTTGTGCCATCTTACCACTTGATTGGTGTCTTCAGCAAGTCACTAGTACAAATACAGAGTATTAATGAATTAATTAATCCAACTGCTTCTTCCTGTTTCCATTTCCGAGCCCATTTTCCAAGTACATCTTATGTTCCAGAGTGCAGTAAGCGTCATGGCAGACAGAAGGGAGGCACAAAATTTTAAACTGCTGTTAGATTTGCATTTGCAGGTCTTGCTGCAAAACATGTCTGCTGCCTGCTGTGAGAGGAAGCAGAAACGGTAACAACGAACATGCAGCTTGTTGTGCATCTTGGCAGCAAGCAGAATGTGATGGTAATAGCTGAAGTGTTAAAATTCCTATATTTGGTGGCATTTATGAATCATGCTCTGTTTTGAAATTCAGCCATATTATAGCTTGTAAAAACCTGAAGGCAGCTGGGGGTGGGGGTGAGGATAAGATTCACAAATATATGATTCCTTAAGTTTTGGAAGGTGTCTGCTTTTGAGAAAAGCCATTGTTCTATTTGGTGTTTATATTTAAAAATAAGGAAAATCATTAAAATGGGTCCTGCGATACCAGTCATCACACTGTGCAATTTTGTTAATAATTTATGATGGGGAGCATGACCAAGTGGTATCCACTGCCACTCTGCTTGTTTCTGTCACCTGGCATGGGAGCTAGGGGCACTTGACAAGGACCTGCAAGCAACCTGTGATGACTTCCCACAAGCAGTTTCTCCCTTAGCAGGGCTTTTTGGTATTTGTTTGGTGCTTGACTCATGCTTACTATTGACTCGTGCTCTGCTATTGAATGTCCCACCTGGCAATGATGTTAGCAGAACTGTAAAGGAGCTCATCAGTCATGAAGAGTTGCATAATTGGGAGAGGACTTAAGAACATGAATACAAGGAATAAAGGGAATCTCAACAAAGTCAGAAGACTACAAGGCAGGAGGCAATTAATATTTTGATAGGCACGTGAAAAAATCAAATGAACTTTGTATTAAAAAAACCCCGCAAATGATGAAAAGACTATTTCAGCACAGTAATTCTTCCCACCCAAGGCTTTTTCTAAGTATTCCTGATTTTTTTATTGCATTAGCATCTCAACACTGGACCAGTGATTCTGGTGTAAAGACTGTTTTAGCTGTCGTGAATGAAATACCTCTTTTATTGAGGTGATAGGTGGTCCTTTATTTACAAAGACCATGTGCAGTGCCCATATATATAATGAGGCCAGGGTAGCGTTCCTGTTTCCTTCTATTGAGGATTCAATAGAAGGAAATAGTCCAGATAGTGTTATTTCTTTGACCTCTGGTAAAGGGGCTCTTGGAAAAGTGCCCCTTTAAGAAGAAAGCCTTTTATTCGGCCAGTTACAAAATCACAGAATTATTGAGGCTGGAAAAGACCTCCAAGATTACCAAGTCCAGCCTATGACCTAACACCACAACATCAGCTAGACCATGCCACTAAGTGTAGCATCCAATCTTTCCTTAAACACCTCCAGCAATGGTGACTCCACCACCTCCCTGGGCAGTCCATTCCAGTGTTCTATCACCCTTTCCATGAGGAAGTGTTTCCTAAGATCCAACCTAAACCTCCCCTGGCGCAGCTTCAGGCCACGCCCTCTTGTCCTGTCACTTGTTGCCTGGGAGAAGAGCCCAGCCCCGCCTGTTTACAACTTCCCTTCAGGTAGTTGTAGAGAGTGATGAGGTCCCCCCTGAGTCTTCTCTTCTCCAAGCTGAACAACCCTAGCTCCCTCAGCCTCTCCTCATAAGACATTCCCTCCAGTCCCTTCCCCAGCCTCGTCTCTCTCCTCTGGACCTGCTCCAGCACCTCAATATCCTTCTGGAAGTGAGGAGCCCAGAACTGCACACAGTACTCGAGGTGAGGCCTCACCAGCGCCGAGTACAGGGGCAGAATTACATCCCTAGTCCTGCTGGCCACACTAGTCCTGATAGAAGCCAAGAAGCTGTTGGCCTTCCGTGCCACCTGGGCACACTGCTGGCTCATGTTCAGACGGCTGTCAGCCAGCACTCCCAGGTCCCTCTCTGCTGAGCCACTCTCCAGCCACTCATTACCCAGTCTATAGTGATACATGGGGTTATTGTGACCAAAGTGCAGGACCCTGCACTTGACCTTATTGAATCTTATACCATTGGCCGCAGACCATTGACCCAGCCTGTCCAGGTCCCTCTGCAGCTTCTTCTAACCCTCCAGGATATCGACACTGCTCCCCAACTTGGTGTTATCTGCAAATTTACTAATGGTAGACTCGATCCCCTCATCTAGGTCATCAATAAAGATGTGGAATAGAACTGGGCCCAGTACTGATCCCTGGGGGACACCACTGGTCACTGGACACTAACTGGATGCAGCACCATTCACCACAACTCTCTCACATTTGTCATGTATTAGTTTCTGAACAGTGCTAAGCAGATAGCAGCGATGTCTTCCTTTGTATTCTACCACTTGGTTTTAGGAATAATCCTCCTCTATTTAATTATTTCTACAGTTAGGAATTGCACACAAACAACTCCAGCTTGTTTTAGATGTTTGCAGTGTAAGAAGTAAGGCATTAGTTAAAATCTTCTAAGTCTCAAGCAATGAAATATATGCATTTATCTGTTAGGAGTTACTAAAATTTATACCCATTTCAAAATCTTGACATATAACATCTTAATTGGCAAGATATCACCTTAAAATGTATTTAATTCAGAAGCATTTAAAGGTCTTTAGTCATGCCACATTTATTACAGAAAGCATACATTTCTGTTTAGAATTAACTTGCACAACTTAAGAGTTAAGACACACATCTTTGATATAGCATGTGGTAACTAAGTGCTTTATTCTCAGCAGGGCCTGCCTTCCCCACAGTCTACATTTTTAAAATGTTCCAGCTCTCAAGCAAGATCAACACCTTAACACCAGTCAATTGGACCCAGCAAAGCTGTAGCATGAAAATGGGAGCTCAGAACATCCCAGCCATTGCCACTGAGCAACACCTCAAGTGGGAGCTGCAGGGGCTCCCAGACAGCATCCCTCCCTGGGTATTGGCACACCCAGGCTGTTCCTTCTCATCCCCAGCCACTGTGTCCTCTCAGATTTTTCTGTATTTAGGCAGGGAAGCAGCTTCTCCAAATACGGAACTACAGCCCTTTGTTATGCAATACATCGGACAATTTGCTTGAATCCCAGTTTCAGAAGCACTCACCATTACCAGTTTGAATAGTGTCAAGGCTGCATCAAAGCCCTGTCAGTCATGAAAATCCCAGTCAAATCTGGCACAAAGGTACATAAAACCAGAGCCACAAAAAACAAGCTAGGAGTTTAGGAGAGAATTTCTCACCTTTGTGGATGACTAGCTTAAAGACTGTAGAAGAGGTAGAAAATCAGTTTAGGTGGCCCAATAGTCAAAGGGGAAAAGAATCAATATTTACTTTTAAGACCATTTTATAGGAATAGAAAGGGCACTGGAGCACAAAAGCTAGCCACAACATGCACCTAAACACATCTGCATCTGCATTCTACAGCCGTCATTCCTGATTATGTGGTTTTACTCATTTTTTTGCCAGTACAGCTACTAGAAGGCTTCAGTTATGAACTAGAGCTTCACAGAGATAAGTCCTGTCTATACATTAAAGTGGTAAACTGTTGTCTAACTTACATAATATGTATTCAGACTGTTTTCCTGCATATTGTTTCCTCATATGTTTACAAGTATGCCAAGTACAAACCCTTCTCCAACTCTAATCCACCTCAAGATACACAAGTCCTTAACATACCACTCCCAAGAATTTCTCCCAATTTATACTGGGCACTTTCTGCGGTCTGAAATACAATACATAATCATTTCAGTTTCATTATTATATTAACCTGGTTAAAAGTCACTTCCCAAGAATGCATGTTCCATTATTACCCAAGTACTATGCTAGCAGTTTGTGAACAGCAAATATAGCCCCTATTGTCACGGTATCTGGTACCAAAAAACCACTATAATACATCCCTTTCCATCCAGACAATAATATGTTTTGTTTCCCTTTGAGTCTGATCTAGTGGTTTGGACAGGCTTGAGAGCATGTTGAACCCTTAAGAAATTAATACAAACAAAAGCCACGTGAATATATCTATTGAAACTTCAGACCTGTAGGGTCTGATCTTTCCAGCTCAAGTCTGACCATTTTTCTCTTTTTTAAACATCCAGGATCAACTTGTAGCTATTTCAATGCAAGATTGTTCTTCCCATCTCTTACTGAAAACTGCTAGGTTTTATCTTGTGAAAAGCAAAGATTCGAAAAGGCTTATTGCAAGATTTTTCTCTGTCATGTTTTCCCCTACAAATAATTTTTGCAAGAAACTGGATGCCCACTTTAATTCCTATTAACCAGGAAAAGTTTCAGACTTAACAGTGGTTCAATAACTACCGCTGTTGTATAACTTGCTGTTGTTCAGAACAGGCTATTTTCTCATTCTTCCTTCTCCAAAAGCTCCTTCACCTCCCAGCATATGTCAGAAACTGACAAGTGAACAGGACCAGATGTTCAGCTGCCAAATTCACCTTCTGCCTGGTTTTAAGAGATTTTATATAAGCACTCGAGTGCTCAATGATATACTGTGACCACAGAGGTGACAGAACTCATTGGAGCCCTGCAGAAAAAATGTGGCTTTGGAAATACAGGTGAGTACAAGCACTGGCAATCATCCAAACGTTCCTCCAGCCTCATTTGCTGTCTCATTCTTTGAAATACATATGCATTTCCCTTAAAAAAAAAGAAAGCACTTAAATGAAGGAAACAAATCATTTGTCTTGATTACAAGACACCATAATATTTGCTTTAAGCTTCCTTTGGTGGAATTACAGTGCAATCACATACAAGGCTTTGAGGTAGATGTGACAGGCTTTTCTGCAGAAATGTTATGTTAAAACTGATAGTTCTTTGAAAAGTACTTGGGATGGGAAAAGGCATGCCAGAGAGTAAAACTGTAACAAGCTAGCTTTACCAGACTGGGGGTTGGGAGAGATGAGCTAACCAGAATAGAATTAATTACTGGTAAATTAATTGCCTTTCAGCTTCCACATAACATTTCCCTTGGTTTCCATTAAAGTGCTCAACTCACTTACAAGTAAAAACTTGTAATATAATATACCAAAAAACTTGGTTATCTATTTTCCCACATAAAAGCAATACTGCCACAAAGTTATCACAGTGGAGAAAAAAAATACCACAAAACAGCCAAACATGAAAAAACATCAATAAGATGGTTCATTGTATACATCCACAGGGACACTATTTTAAGCTTTTTTTTTTTTTTTTTTTTTAATCATTGGATAACTTCAAGGGAACCTTAATTTAGCCATTACATATGGCCCTGGCAAATAGTCTGCAATGACAGATACAAATGTCTACCTTGTGCTTCAATTGTTTTGATGTACAAGATATTTATATTGCAATGTGGACATTTCTGGCTGTGTGAACATTTATTAGTAATGTTCCTTTACATAAGCATTTACACTGGAGTCACCTCTAGCACTGCTAAGAGAAAGTTCAACACTAAGCCTTACTTTGAGGAAAGTATTCCCAAAAGGGGTTGTCAGCTGCAGGGAACCAATGATAAACAGGCTGTCTATAAAGGTGCTCCACAGAAAGATGACATTTGAGCATTGATGGACTTGAAGTAGATCATACCATATAAACTTTTAAACCTCTAGTTTTAGAACGAAATTGCTCGCCATTCCTGCCCCTCCAAAAGCACTGACAACTCAAACCTATGTGCGTTCACACACACACACAAGGGAAATTTGCTTACTGCTGCTGCAGAAGATTCATATGCATGTCACTGTCCATCTTCAGTGAAGAAATATCCCTATTATTTACCCATGAAATTATGAGAAAAATGGATTTTTTTTTTTAATATCAGTTTTACAAGAAGATTCTCCCATACTTGGGGCACCCTTTGAGGAAGGATAGAAGCCTTCTCTAACATTTTTAGCTCACTTCTTTAAAAACAGTCTTCACACCCCTCCAATAACATTTGTGGTTAGTCAGTGGATGCTGACAAGTTTGGTAGCTCTAGGTCATGAAAGATGATCCCACGTGTTTTATTGTCAGTCAGCTAAAGAGAAAAGGTTAAGCCAAAGTTCAGCTACTTGGGAATTCTTACCTAAACACTTGTGATGTCATCGGCCTGTTTCTGCAGCACAACCTGGTAGCTATTGCACTGCTGCCAAAACAGTCTGCAGTAGGAAATATAGGTATAATACAGGAAACAATCACAAAAATATCTTTGTATAATTGAGTTAAATAGCCAATGAGAGGACCTCATCCAGGCTCAATTAGATCTGCTAATCACAGTGCTAGCTTTAACTCTCATTATTAATGCCAGATGCCTGATGGTATTCATGTTTACCAGAAATACATGTCCAGTGACATGAAGAAAGAATTGTTGCAATTTTAAAGCTGAGAGAACAGAATCTCAGAGGCCAAGAGACAGCAAAAGCAAGTTCTCCACTTGCACATATTCACCTTTAACAGAAGGGAACAAGAGGAGTAGCAATTGTCTTGACATGACATTTCCAAGTACATTTCCCATCTCCTGTAGGTAGTGAGGGAAGACGGTCACCCTCATTTTTTCTTTTGCACATCCAATAGCAGGTTGTGGGGCCAGCACCCTGGACTAAGGATACCACAAGGCCAGCCAGAGACTGGCTTTCTGCCTTCTCTCTCCTGGAGAAAGAAAGGAGAGGGAGACAAAACCCCTGTACAGAACAGCATCACTTCTGGCTTAAGTCTCTCAGAGCCCCTTACAAGTAGCATGCCCAGGTTTGAGGCAAATAGCATGACTTGCTCAAATGCAGCAAAGGTCATGATTTTTGAGAGACATGACAATAAGTCACAGCCTCAGTTTCTTCTGAGTCACAAGGATCTAACCAAGAGGGTGAAATTGTGAAGGTTATGAGCTAGAGAGGGGAGCATGTCTCCCTTTTAAAAACAGGAAGGTCTTCCAACCAAGTTCTCAATTTCTAATCCATTTTAGAAGGATTTGGGTATCTCATGCAGTGTCACCACAGCCATAAATGAAAAAAAGTTAGGCTGAACATTGGAAAAAAAGTGTTGATTTTCTGTAGTTAAATATAAACAAACAAATTAAAATTAAGAAGCTAACTCACATCTCATAGCCTGTGTTACAGACTCTGCAGATTTGAAGACCATTAGCAATTTATAGCAAAGAAGTAGTGCTTCTCAAATAAAACAGCAAGAGAAGGAAGCTTCCTTTGACGTCTCTTCCACCCATTTCCTCTCAAGAAAACCCAGGTAGTCTGGTATTATGTAGTACAGGTATTACTAGAAAAGTATGCAGTCTTACAAATCAAAGAAATCCCATCTCACCTGAATATGGACTCCAATTTAGACATCAGAGTCACTCCCTATCAAATTAATCCAGCAAATAAAGAGGACTCAACAGAAGACAGAAGGTTGACAATATTCTCAATTTTGAATACATCAGGTGTACTTCACGCATAATCAGAAAAGCACAGTCTTTAGACTACCACCGTCAATTCCTACAGCCAATGCAGTGATGTTTTACAATTTCTTGTTGAGTGCAGGGAAGGAAACACCAAAGGCCTTTTTGGTCTAGAACCTCTGTATCTGTCTGAAAGTTTCCTGAGAACTAAGGAGTGTTTGTTTTAAAGCAAAAAATAAGTAAACAAATAGAACCTCACCTCATTTATTGGTCAAACTACCCCAGAGAGCTCCATCACATGTTTATGTAAGAGTGTTATTTATTGCCTCTGCATTGTCCTCACACAGACACATTGTACTGGATTTGCTTCCAGCATCACCAGCTTAAGTTTAATGTCTAATGTGCACTAACTGAAAAAAACATCACTCCTAGAAAGAAGCCTCACAGAAATGTCAGTTCATCAGTACATACTGTCTCCTCTAGAGTAGCCATGATGATTAACAACAATAATTTCCGGACATTTTCTAACTGTCTTGCCAACCGAGCTCACAAGTCTTACTCTGAGGCATCTTTTAAAACTTTCCAGGTAATATCAGTTTCACAAGCTCATGCTGACAGAGAAAACAGTTGAAGACCTCCAAATTCCTTACTTTCACCAAAATTAAAGGTGAAAGAGAACCTTTAACTCAGAGGAACCACTATTTCTGCAGGCCATTAATATTTCTTAGTAGGTTCTTGGTGAAAAACAATCCAAACCTCATCTACCTTAGTACTGTTCTTGGCTATGCTGACATCCTCTGACCAACTTACACAGCTCTTAATTTCTACAGCTAAACTACGAAGCAAGTTGTCTAGACCTACTCTGCAATATAATGTTCACATGCCTCAGGTATCAGCCACTACTTTATTTTCCTCATTAGTTTCTTGCCCATTCCCCACTACCTCCACAGTACTTTGGGCCTCAGTCCTGCATAAGAGGCCACTCAGCCCATGAGTCTGACTTGGATGTCAGAATTACTCAGTCTTATTGTTCATTTGTTCATACTCCAGTCACAGGAGCAGCAGCAGTCTCCCAATTGCCTGGATTTCCTGTGGCTTACACAAACAATCAGCATTTGCACACCCACTTACAGTCACTTTCTTCATGCAATAACTTCTTATCAGTACCTTGCTGGTAAACTTTCTTCCCACCTGGTGTTTCTTGGGAATTAGGACAGGAAAAAAAAAAAAAAAAAATTAAAGCAAGTCTGACAACAATGTAGGCACCAGACTTTGATCCACTGTACTGCTTCCAAACCACCTTCTATCATTTCCACACTGGTCAAAGCCAGCACTGCCAACAGACACAACTAACCAGAACACTGAGCAACCTGAACACACACAAAGCTTTCACCAAAAAACCCACAGCAGCTCATCTTCTCAGATAGACCCATACAATTAACAACAAAGAAAAAAAAAAGATTTAAAAATATTGTTGTTATTATTTACTATATGAAAGAGAAAGTCTGTGCTAGCTGCTTATCTAACAGCCTGCCATTTCCATAAGGTCTCATAGAAGTAAAGAGAAAGAAATAGAAAAAACACCACCAAACCAAAGACCTAGCAGACACACATCACTTCAAGTCTCTCCTTGACAGGACTCATTCCTTCTCTGCAAAAGAGGAGTTAACACACACACAACCTTCTGTTAGGTGAGGAAAAATGAAAGATAAACTACAAAACGTAACCAGCATCAGTACTGTGGATGTTTCTTATCCACAGTGGACTGAGAACCCAACCTAGGAGGATCCCAAGTGGTGATTTCATGGCAAGACTCTGCTACATGACTATTTTTAAATGTTATCTCCACGTACAGCCTTTTTCTTTAAAGCACCAGCAACACACAATAAGCATACCACAGGAGGAGAGTAAGACACAATCTTAAAGTGATAGCCTTATCACACAACTTGCACTGTTAACACTGTATCTTAAATTCACTGCTTCTCTGCAGGTACATGGCCCAATAATGTGGATTTGGGTTTAGTTTTGGGTTTTATTCATTTGGTTTTTATTATTCCCATGTGCTTTCAGCACTGGGCAGTTTATGCCAACTTATTTTAACATATCCCTCCCCTTTTCTTTTGTTTTTAACGAGTTAGACAATAAAACCATTAAAAAAAAAAAAAAAAATTGGAAACATAAACTTGTCCTGGAGCTGCAGCATCCAGGGCTGACAACAGAAAACATGCTCCCATCACTTGCTCATTCATCTTGTAAAGGCCACCAGAGAAACAAACTACACAGCCCACATCCTAAAGTTTGCATCACTGCAGAAAGCCAGTGCCTTGCGCTGAACCAGGCCCAGCTTAAACAGGTTACATCTGTGTGAAAACAAGAGACACATGGAAATAATCAGCGCGCACTCCTCCCTCCATTCGCTTTTATTTCGCTGCTGGAGCTCTCAGGCTAGGGAGGGAAAGCGGTTCTCTGCTGCGCTGCCTCTCACCCTGCCCAGAGGCTTCCCGAGCTGGGGAGCACCCGGAGCGGGCGCGGCAGGGCAGGGTCTAGGCGGCGGCTGGGGAAGGGGCCAGGTGCTGGCGGGACGAGACTTCCTCCCCGATAGTCTCCACGCGCGCCCCACGGCGAAGAGGACGCGGCTACTTACAAGTCAAGACTCCCAAGTAACTGAGGAGCAGCAGGCGGAGGCTGCGGCTCGCCATCTTCCCGGGAACGGCTGGTCCCCACCGACAATAGTGGCTGCTAATCGCCGGGCGATGCCTGCGGCGGGGGAAGGGCGGCCCGGTCCGGCCTCGGGTCGCCCGGCCCAGGGGCGCCGTGAAGCAGGTGCGGCAGCCGGAGCGCAACGCCCGCGCCCCGCCCGCTGAGCTCTGCGCCGGCGGACCCGCACCGCGCGCTCCCTCCCGCCCTCCTCCTCTGCTACCGCCGCCCCAAAACTTTTAACGTGTGCGAGGAGGCGCGGCACCGAGCGTGGGGACCCGCGGCTGGCGGCGAGGTTGGGCTGGGCTTTGGGCAGCCGCCCGCCCTTCCCCGCGGCGGCAGCTCCGGGCCAGCTCTGGCAGCACCGCTTCCCTCCTCCGCAGCCTCCGCCGGCGCGGATCCCGGGGCCGTATGGTATCGCTTGCGGCAGCTCTTCCCTTCCGTTTATTTATTTATTCTTAAACTATGAGCTCTTCATAAGCTCAAGGACGTTTGTTTCAACAGAATAACTTCTCATTACACAAAGCGTCTCAAAGACCATAGTCCCTCCTGGCACGTTTCCTGAGGATAAAGCCACCTGGGATGGAAGTAGGAATAACGGGGTGAAAATACGAAACACAAACTCAGATGGTCCGGATGAAAAGCGAGCAATGTGACGATGAGGGGCTGTTTTAAGTCACAGGTTTTAAACAAAGTCACAGTGACTCCTTGTGCCTGTGCAGCTGGACGGGATAAAATCCCACCCATCGTAGGGTGCATCTGTTAACAGCCAACAGAAGATGAACTACTTGGTGACTTTCAAAGCCGTTTTTATTAATAGTTTTATACCAGTCTAGGAGAGCCTTGATTACATGTACAGGAGTTGTAATGGCTCTTTAGATTTATGAATCAAGGAAAATTACTATTTGTGACAGTTAATAGTGCATCTGATCAGTTTCTAATGACGTCTGAAAAATATATTAGGACTGATGTAATACGGCTCTATAACAAGAAAGTATCATAAGCATTTCTTTGATAATCAGAAAAGCAACGTTGACTTTTTTTTTGTTAGACTGTACCAAAATGAGGAAAGATTATTTATAAATGAAATCTCTAGCAGCTATTTTAAAGGAGACTGAAGTAGGATGCCATGATCCTCTGCATATCAAAAACTTCGTAGCTTATATTTCACACACAAAGAAAGTATGTAGAATGCAAACAATATTTCTGCAAAAAATATGCATATATATGTGTCCAGTACATATTACCAGTATAATGGTGACGCACATTTAATGAGATAAAAACTATTCCATAGGCAACAGAAAAGTTCTTAGTGTGGCTCAGCATATTGTAACTTTAAGCATATACAAAGTTTCATTAATTTCAGTAGGACTGCTTTACTGTTTAAAGCTACAAGGTGATAGGAACACCATGGTGACAAAGAATTTAAGTATATGGGAAGATCCTGGTGGAAAAAGTATAGAGGTGGGGAATGTTAAGAAATGGCAGTTCAGAATGCAAAACAGTTCATAGGATGACTGCTAAAGCTGATGTAATGACAATGAACCGATGAGGAGAATGAAGAGATTAATTGTGCGGAGGAGGTATCCCATTAGATGATGAGATGAAGTTGAGACTAGTAAAGTAGCCTTTCTACCGCAGCAAACATCCAGTTCTATTTGTCCAAATACAGGAACTCGCATATAGGGTTTAATTTGGATTTCATCAACATGACTCATACCGCAGTAAATCCACTTAAATGCATAAGGTTTATATGAGCTGAGGTCAGAGTAAGTTTCCTTCCCCCCTCGTTTACTGTTTTGTTTCTCTTGCAAGTGCAGCAGATGCCTGGTGTACAGGGTTGTCTCCCCCACATTGCTCTGACTTTTTCTAGTAGGGTCTCACAGTACTTTCATAGTTCTTTACATTACCTCTTTTATTTCAGCAATGGCTAAATCTTGGTTTCTCTTCTTTCTTTATACAACTGCAGGAAACACCAGCAATTAAATGTGAATATTCTGAATGTATTTACAGAATTATTGGAAAAGTAGTTGTAGTGAGTATAGTTCATTTAATATATATACTTTTTCTGTATGTGCTTTTCTGAACAGTATTTTTCTTAAAAATACTGTTAAATATTTTGTTGGAAGAGCACAAGACTGTAAAATATTGTAAAATTTGTAGAATTAATACTTGTAAAATTAATAAGTTAAATGTAGTAAAAATATTTTCATTGAGGAGCATAGAGCCCAATCTGGAAGAATTTGAGATGCTCAGTTTAGCAGTTATTCTTGGAGATCTTTCCATAGAGACTTCTTTTTAGAATAATAAAAATAGTCTCTAATTAAATCTGCACACAGAATACCAGTCAAGAATAGCTATCTTATTTTGTAATAACTATTCCAGGCAAGTTCTTTGTGTAGATAAGTCTTTAAGAATTGTGTGGAAGTGCAACATGATTTCAAGACTTGGATCCTCCTTAATGATCTCAGTGATTCATAAACCAAAATATTACCCTCATTTCATCATGTAGTATTTTAGATGAATCTACATTCTTACGTTGCAATGGAATTCTTCTGCTTTTTAATGAAACTTTCTATTGCAAATGTGGAATGCTGATGATTATCTGTTCTAACAGTACAAGTTTTACTACAGTGCCATCACTCTGTTAAAGAGCTCAGTGAAAAAAAAGAGTTTTGAAAAAATATTTAAAAACAACCCCAAACCCTGTGAAACACTATGAGCAAAGTGTCCTACTCTTCATTTTGGCAACATTTCCTTTTTCTTAGCTGTAGGATGACAAAAATTAATAGAGAGAAATTAACCTATATTAAGAAAATACTCCTTTTGGTGACTTCTCCACTCAGAATGGGTTTTATTTTTCAGGGGGAGCAAAACCGAATCACCCTAGATTTATTTGTCTGAATCTTGCAATGCTGATTTCTAGCATAACTTTAACATATAATAATAATAAAAAAAAATCAGTACAATGAATTAGAACTGCTAAATTTGGTTACAAAGGTGTTGCAAAGTAAATACCTGAACACATTACAGATAGGTAAGAGAGGAAGATGATTATGATTCTTCTTCTCAAAAACACGTGTAGGATAGGGAGGAAAGTAGTGCACTACAAGAAGAGAACTGACTGTTTAGTTAACACTTTGAAGAGTAAAATGTTAATTCCTGTGTAATCACTCGTATTTCATGGTTTACATATGTCAAAACTAGAGGATAGTCTTGGGAGAACTAGTGAATGTTCATCCTTGCACCACCTTTAAAAAAAAAGTTTAATGAATGGCAGCGCTTCCCTAGTATACCTCATCTGGGCATAAACCGGACGTATCTCAAGTTTACCCATTGAATTTAAGTAGATCGAGTAGTGTAACCGGAATTTGATGTGAGCAAGTACATATTTTTTATTCTGTTGATAAGCAGGTAGTATGGATGTGTGATGATCTGTGAGTAGCTCATCTCTTGATTGCAGAGTGAAACGTCAGTGAAAGCATCAAAGATTACAGTTCTGCACTACTTACCCCTTTTCTTCCTGTGCTTTCTGAAGTTAATCGGTTTTCAAACTTTTTAGTGTCTCTTAGCTGATCTGTAGCTGATCTGCAGGTAGCCCAGCAAGGTTGCTGACAATGGTGCTTGGTTATGATGAGAGGAGCAGGAGGGGAAGACTTAGAATCTGGAGCTACCGAGGGAAAAAGACATAGGAAAAAAACATTCCTGTGCCTAAGCGTAACTATATTTATATGGAGAGTTCAAGGGCTGATTGTGATTGGAATTTGCATTGTTTAGGTTTTGATCAAGAAGACATCTTTGAATATTTTTTCCATATTTAAAGAAGAAACAGATCGTTTCAAATTTCTGAAAAGAGACATGTTATGTTTGAGGTGGTCAGAGATGCTATTTGAGACTTGGTCCCATAGCCTTGTGAGTTAAATCTCTGTACAAATCTTTTTTCCAAACACACTAAATTGCTCTCACTGGTTTGCTCTAGTGAGCACTGAAGACAGAAGCACAGAGCTGTAAGAGTGACTGTTCTGGTGTGATTCTGGGCATGGCAATGGCATAAGTTGATGGAAATCTATTTTGTAAAACTTCTGAACTAGATTCCATTTAATTAACTAGTTTAATCTTTAAAATATGTATTTCATGCTCCATGTCACAAATCTTTCTTTCTGAAACTCTTACCAGCTTGCAGTATGCTGAATCTACCAGTTTGAAAGCCTTGCTCTTTGGTGTGAAGGATTATCTGCAGCCATGTGTAAATTTATGGAGAGGCTGATATCTACAATTTAAGGGATGATTTTTTTCTCTTGTGATTTTAACTATTACCACACATAGCTTTTTATAATGTTTTAGGGTATTGCTTTAACACCCATCTACTCCCCTAAGTGCAGCAGGCCTTACCCCCTTTCTGCTTCTGTGGCATCTTGTTATTTTGCTTTGCTGCTTCACATTTATTGCTTTAGCTCTTCTCTGGGAAAAAAAAAAAAAAAATCTGTTTTAGCTGGCAGAATATCTGCTTGTTTTGTACTTTGAAACTGAAAGCTGTGAGCAAGTACAGTTTTGAGAAAAGAAGAAAAAAATTCGGATGTTATTCTTCCCCCCAAGCTGTTGTTGATGGCTGCTTAAAGACAGAGTATGCCATAGATTTGTTGCCTTGCTATAACGAAATGTGCTAGAGTGCTGTGATAGAGCACTGTATCTTTATTGGACTGTTAAAATATTTCATTTCTAATGAGTCAGCCCAACTTCAACAAGGAAAGCCACAAAATGTGAGGGTAGAACAAGATAATAGTAATACAAACTGCTTTTTCTCAGTAGCTCTTTTCTGCAAATCCGCCTCCTTCATTTTCTGGAATGTCTTGTATAATTTTATCTTTGACTTGCAAAGTACAGTATTAATGCCTTTTTTGTTTTTTTTTTTTTTTCAACTGAATTTGCAAGATTACTGCCACCGAGTAGATAACTCAGTAGCAATCAAAGGTGTATTTCTAAAAAAGACCCACCAAAGTCGATTGGGGTTGTAGGACACTTCCCAGTTCAACCTAAGAAACAGTGGACAATGCGTTAGTCACGGTATTTATGGTGGTAGATTCAGAATTATTTTGTGCTTAAAATGCTTTGCTGCTCCATGGTGGCATAAAAAGCATGGCTCTTAGGATGTAGTTACACACCATTTTGCTTTCCTGACCATGGATTACTGCTACCACTTGTACACAGCAACGGGTGCACAAAGGTGTACTTTAAGCCAGGTCACTGAAATGAAGAAAACATAATCTTTGAGCAATACTAATGCTGCAACGCTTCAGTGATCTTGTGGTCAGTGCGTTGTACAATGCTGCTACAGTTGTCTCCCTAGAGGGTAAGCAGTGGGAAACAGCTGAGAATGGCAAAGGGAAGAGAAGGAATTTTTAAGCCAATTTTGCTTCTGAAGCAATCTGTGAGTTCAGAGCTGGCTTGGGGACCATGAGGGTGATAAACCATCATGGTTTATCACTTACACATTATTGTTGGGTTACAAGCTATGGAATAAGAACAATTACAGGGTTCCTGTTGCCTCACAGGGTGACCTCTAATTTTCTGCCCATTATAAAAGAAAATCCATGGGTTTCCTCAGAGTCAAATGGCTTTATGATGACTGATACTTTGTAATTATTCTTGGACAGTTTTGTTACCCTTGCCTTCCCTGTACTACAAAGTTGCTCAGTGTTGTGACACCCTAAAAGCTGCTGGACTTCAGCCAATCCTTCCCAGGGTACTTCTCAGTTGAAAGGCTTTTGTCTTTGTTAAAGGATTTTGCCATATAGTCGGCTACTCTAGGTTTGCTTTATTTAACAACTCAGAGTGGGGCCATCACCTCCGAGAGTGGCTAAGGCCTTACCAAATTCAACACATATATATACTCTTAACACAATATTAAGTAATCAATATTCTTAAAAGTCCTTTGTGTTTTTCCCCAAACTCTCAGTTCTCAATCCATTACTAATCTTCAGCTATTCTTTGCCATCTTGCTTCAGTTCCTCTACAGTTGTCACAGGTCATCACAGTCTCTTCTCTTCAGACTTTCGCCTTCAGAATTCTGAGAAAGGCTTGAGTTATTCCTGTATCTGATTTATCTTGATCCATACCTTACCTAAAAGTAGTTAATCTTTAATAAAATGCTTACCCTAAGTTAACTACCCATCTATTATCATGTCTTACATAAACCAGAAAATTAATCTATTCATAATCATTATTAACTCAGCTGGACTGGGTATTAAACCAGCCATGGTAAGGGCTATACGGAACACTATGAAAAGCATTCCCGTGGTCTTAAGATATTATTCTACATAAGATATGTAGAATTAAGATATTCTACAACACATGCATTCTGTTAATCTTCCATTATTCTATAATGTCCTATTCTTCTCTAACTTCTAACTTAGCTAATCATCTTAAGGGCCTATCTCCCTTTACATCTTTTAGCATTCAGGGATCAGTAGCTGGGGGATTGCAACAGGCCTGAACTGTTCCCCCCAGAAGGCTGAGCAGGCCACATTTGGCAGCTGAGAGTAACCCCTAGCTAGCCCTTGACTTGGTCCATGTTTTACCTTAACATAGAAGCCTCAAGTAAATATATTGTAGTAAACAAAGAAATGAAATTATGGTTGTGAGCCAGCTGTGCCAGAATGAATCAAAAATAAGCTTGAAGACTGAACTTTTTAATCAACCCCAAATCTACACTAATGTCATTTCTCTTTTTTGCTTTTGTCCAGGGGCTGTAGAGATGCCAGCTGAACACTGGGTGAAATTTCCAGCAGCTTTAGATGTCTTTCGATTTCCACTGGCAGGTGGGGTAGGAGGGGTAAAGCTTTGCATTGCCACTCTCTTGGCCAAGGATTACCAAAGGGCAGAGGGCTATGGCCATGCTCTTCCTGTGGCCTTCAGTGTGTTACAAATCCCAGGCGGCTTTTTATCTGCATTGTGCTTCCAGAGCAACACCAGGCAAGTGGAAGGAGGGACCAGATATTCTACCACCATATTTCTGAAGATTAAGCTGGATAAAAAGTTGCAAATACTTGTACAAAAGATTTAGATATTAGAAAGTGGAATTTTGAAAGAGAGAGGGACATATAATAAAGTGTGAAGTATCAAACAGGAGTTTGCTCCTGACATTCAAGACTTCCTAAGAAATGACGGAATAGGGTTTGTTTCTGTCTTTCATTCTCCAAACATTTTAGATTTAACTCCTCATAGGGGAAAAATGTTCTTTTTGTACTCTACATTGTGAACTTTTTTGGTGTGGTTTTTTTCTTGTTTGTTTGTTTTTCTTTTTTTTACTATTTAAACCAAAAAGATTATGTGATGTGATCATTGACTGCATACGATTCCTCAAGCTATAGAATAAAAAGTTAATAGCATAAATGGTATAGCTGAGGCATAATAACATCTTTGTGATTTCTCAAGACCTTTCACCTCAAGGCTACAGACTGTTTTACACAGGCAAGTATGTGGGCTACAGCAAGCCTGGTGCACTAAAAAATAACTCGTATTTAACTAATTTAAAAAAAGGGAGGAAGCAAAATGACTGAGTTGCTGAACTCCTTAATCTAGCAAATAACGTAACAGAGGGCATGAGCAGCTACCATACTCACACAACTGGTTTTCTGGGTGAGAGCCCAGGCGAGCAGGGAAGCCAGTGCCAGGTACCAAATCAAGAGGAGACAGCAGCTGTCCCACTGTTCTGTAGAAGTGTTTCCAAAGTGGAAAATTCTCTCTCTGTTACCAGCCCTTGCCAGTACTAAAACTTTTTTTTTTTTTTTTTTTAAATGATGATGAGTTTAATTACATCCTTTAGCTCTTAATGACACTAATTCAGTGTAAGTATTTGACACTGGCATTCCTGATGGCTGTTGTTATATCTTTGTCAAATGGGGGATTGGGATGAAGATCACCATCACTGTTAAATTAGTTTAATTTATTACTAATCAAATCAGAGTAGCAAAATGAGAAATAAAAACAAATCTGAAAACACCTTCCCCTCACCTCTCCCTTCTTTCTGGGCTCAGCTTCACTCCTGATTTCTCTACCTCCTCCCCTGCAGCTGTGCAGGGGGACAGGGAATGGGTGTTGTGGTCAGTTCATCACATATTGTCTCTGCTGCTTCTTCCTCCTTAGAGGGGGAGGACTCCTCACGCTCTTCCCCAGCTCCAGCATGGGGTCACTCCCACAGGGGACAGTCGTCCATGAACTTCTCCAATGTGGGGCCTTCTCATGGGGCTACAGCTCTTCATGAACTGCTCCAGTGTGGGTGCCTTCCATGGGGTGTAGTCCTTCAGGAGCAGATTGCTCCAGTATGGGTCCCCCATGGGGTCACAAGTCGTGCCAGCAAACCTGCTTCAATGTGGGCTCTTCTCTCAATGGGTTCACAGGTTCTGCCAGGAGCCTGCTTCAGTGCAGGTGTCCCATGGGGTCACAGCCTCCTTTGTATAGCCACCTGATTCAGCCCCTCCATGGGCTGCAGATGGATATCTACTCCACCATAAACCTCCATGGGCTGCAGAGGGACAGCCTGCCTCACCATGGTCTTCACCACCTGCTGCAGGGGAATCTCTGTTGCAGTGCCTGAAGTACCTTCTCCCCTTCCCTCTTCACTGACCTTGGTGTCTAAAGGGCTGTTTCTCTCACACGTTCTCGCTCCTCTCTCCAGGTCATTTGTTGTGCAGCAACTTTTCACCCGTCTTAAATATGTTATCACAGAGGTGCTACCACTGTCACTGGTGGGCTCGGCCTTGGCCAGCAGTATGTCCGTCATGGAGATGGTTGGCATTGGCTCTCTTGGATGTTGGGGAAGCTTCTCTCTGCTTCTCATAGAAACCTTCCCTGTAGACCTGCTGCTACCAAAACCTTGCCATGCAAACCCACTACAGGACGTCAGTGACGGTGAGGGGGAGCTGGTGCTGAGGAGCTGGAGTTATGCAGAAACTTGGTGGCTTATGTGTGCTGTGGCCTGTCCCAAAGTTCCTCCACAGCATGCAGCTGGGGACCAAAGACTTTTTCTGGCAGCGACCAGGCAGTTAACGCTGTAACCCTCGCATGACACATTTGTGATCCTCACTGCCAGGCACCTTAATATACACCTTAAGCCCACCGAGAAGATACCGGTTTGGGGGATGACGTTACTGCCCAGGGTGAGGAGGCCTGTTGAGGTGCTCGTGCACACATCATGAGGCCTCTGAAGCGAGAGTGAAAAGGACGAGGCCCTGCACTACCCAGGCCTCTGAGGCTCTCCCACCATCAGCAGGTCC
>JAAGNO010029092.1:0-14803 GCA_033439905.1 Ceryle rudis
AGTATCTTCTAGGTCCCCCAGCAAAATACGAATAAGGTTAATTGTTTTACCAATCTGAATGAAAGGCTGTAATTGATGGCGTATAATGCTTAATTTGGAAAACCTGCTGTTGTACAGTTATTTTGCTATACCAGGTGAATTTACTCTGCACCCAACTGAGCCAGTCCCTTTGAAGTGGTCTTGCCTAAAACCAGTTATTCAGACCCTGCTTTGGGTCTTTCTTGCTAGGGTGCCTTTCTTCTCTGAGAGGTGCTTCTGTGAAATATGCACGGCAGTTGCATGGACTGTTAAAATACAGGCTTGAAGGAACACCACGAGTTTGTTGCCTCTCTGACTCTACAATGTAAATTTCCTCTTTACCTCATTCACACAGGAATCTTACCTGTCTCCAGTTGAGAGCGCCTGGGTAGAAGGATTTTAGAAAGATTCATCTTTGCTTGGTAGCTGGTTTGCTTTAAGGTGAAAAATGCTGCCTAAGATGCTACATGGAACAGAAAATGAATTGGCTTGGATTTCCTCCGGACTTTTTTGCCTCTAACTATACAAAACTTTTATCTCAATATAGGCCATAGTTAAAAAGAAACTGCTGTGTCAGAAGGACCACTGCAATGGCCACAGATACCTGGTGTTTTTTGAGGGGAAGAAGAAAAAACATGCAACTAATACACTACTAAATGCCATTCTCCATCACTAAACCTCAGTCCCGGGTGTCTCTACCCAAGTAAATACTTACCTCTCTGAATAATCCATGTGCATCGTATTAGCAAGATAACGTAGGACCAAGCCTTTGTATTATATCAAAACCTGCTACTTTACTCCGCAGATTATTTGCAAATTGGCTCATGAACACTTTTATGTATGCCTATCTTTTTACATTCTTCTAAGAGAAAATAGCAAATAGGAAGAAACTTGATAAAAATCACTTTCATCAAGTTCCTTACACATTCCTCACATAGACTGACTCAACCCACCTTTGAAGACATAATCATTTAAAAAAGAAAAACGTAGTATGCAATTTTGCATTCCTGTTTACAGTGTGTCATAAAGTCAGTGACCAGCAGAAGCCACGATGGGACTGCCAGCCCTGTATTATTTGCAATGGGAAACGATTCTTAGGCTTTTTTGAATTTTATTCCTTTAACTGAAACCAACTCGTATACATTTTAAGGCAGTAGAAAAACACTACTCCTTACTGAGCACCTAAAATACAATGTTCAGGAGTCATTTCTTCAAATTCAGATTGTGTAGATATTTTCAGTGTTCACTATTTAGGCATTTGACAACGGGTATAATATGTAGGATGGATGCACTTGGTTGTTCATAGTCACAATTCTAATATTCGTACGACAAGCATTGCAGACCTCCTTGGAGTGAATTGCTGCCATTATTATTTTTTTTTAATGAAAAAGATTAGCAGATCTGATTTTCACTTGGCTCAGCATTACAATAAAAAACCCCAAAAGGTTTATTTGATTATATAAAAATGGATGTCTTCCATGTGGCAATTTCCCTTTAAAATTGAACCTCTAGTTGTACTTTGTGGAGTGAACCATTAGCATAGTTAAATATCATAATAATATAAAGGAAGACTGATCTTAGCTTGCATAACTTAACTGTATTAGCCATGATGTTATTCATCCTGGTGATTTCAGCGTGATTGCTTGTGTCAGGAAAAAAAAGAACCTCACAAAAGATAGAAATACTTACTTTTGTTGTTGAAATTGCAGCTTATAAAAAGTTTTTTGACCAACTGCACGAGTAGCTGGTTTGCAGGTTTGTATTCAAAGACTTACTCCTGTAACTTCAGCTGAAGTCACTGGGTGTTTAGTATATCTTTGAAAAGGAGAAGAAAGTATTTTCTTCTGGGGAAAATCCCTGTGTGAAGGGATGCACAGCAACTTGCTGGGAAAAATGTTGCAGATTTTTAAAAACTGAAATACAGCTGGCTGTGTATGCAGTAGAAAGCATATATTCTAGGTGGAAGAAACTTGTTAGCTCCATGAACAAAGCCACTAGCAGGTTTGCTCATTAGCTTATTGGTGTTGCGTGTCCATTTTACATGATAAGTAAAAGGGAAAGAATTATCCCTCTGCTAGGAAGAAGTATAAGTTTAAAGGAAAAGGAGCAGGTCATTTGGCTGTCCTCAGATAAGAAAGGAACTGCTAATACTTGATGACTTCTTCTACACATAGCTATGAAAATTAGGGAGCATAAAATAATATGTGGTACCAGATGGTTCTTAAGTTTGCCTCGTAAAATAATTTTACAAATATTTAAGGGCCCAGTACTACCAACCTTTACAATTATTTTTTTTTTCTAATTCAGCAAGACTGGGAGTAAGGTTTATTCATACAAGTAAGACTTTACAGGATTGCATCCTTAAAAATTTATAAACATTAATAAAATATTTCAGTTGCTAAATTAAAGAATCATCTGGTACCATCTATTCCTTTAAGCTTCCCACATATTAATAATTGTACAAAATCAGTATATCACTTCTTTGATACTATCAGAATATCACTTCCGCAAGTGCTGAGGTAAATTGAGTGATCTTCTCCTTATCCATTAATGAATACTCCTTTTACTAGAGGATCAATTCTTTTCATAGCCAACAATGGCATGAAAATCGTAATCTACATGTAGATACATTAAAGAACTAAATCTCACAACAGCCTTATGCCTAGCAGTATGTACTTAGGAGTTCAGAGAGAATATTTCTTCTGTTCATGGGTGAGAGAGTGATGTTTTGTGTAGAGGACAGTGCAAAGGCATGTCAGCAGCACATTCTCATTGGGATTACTCTATGCTCAAAGGGAGGACACCCACAGGGCCCAAAGAAGTATTCTGTGTTGGGCCACAAGAGCAGCAAAAAGCATGTAATTTTGCATCATGGGAATATTAAAAGCAACACAAACTACACTGTTCACACTACAGCTGTATTCCTAAATTGGCTACAGGCTTCTGCAGTCTCTCCAGGCTTGATGGTGCCAACAGCCTTCATGCTCCTCTCAGCCCATAGGTAATGCCACTTCATGTATAATTGATGAGGTTTTGCCCCAAGGAGATTAATAATGGAGAAAAGCCATTTTTGCAGAGGACCAGTACAAATCCTTTGTGTCTCTTAATCTCACTTAAGCCCTGTGCTAGCAATGTGCAGACCATCTTGATTTCTAAGCACTTATGCTCTCAAAAGGGTTTGAGAATTGGGCCTTCTCTTCAAGAAGTACCAGTAGCTTCTGTTTTTCTGTATTTTTCTGTATTCTGTATTGAATAATATTTCAAAATTATATTATATATAATTTTGAAAGATCCTGCTAGTTTTGCACATAGTCCTTTTTCTACACAGTGAAGAGTTACTCTGTATTATAGAAGAGATTTTCTGTTTTGAATAACAGGAAATCCTTAGACTGTCAATAATTCATTAGCTCTGAAAGAGAAACAGTGGTTGTAAATAAACTCAACTATTTCAGCTCATACTCCACCTAGCTCTGATTTAAAAAAAAGTATAAGTAGGGAAGTATATTCTTCTCCTATGTGCCGTCCATTACTTTACATTGGTATTTTGGGCTGCTCACAAAATAGCATGCGTTTCTGGAATATGTAAATACTGGCAAAATAACTGGAGAAGAAATATATTTAATGATAGTCAAAACAGGTTAGTGGAAGTTAGGTCTTGTCAGACACACTTGCTGTGAAATTTTTGATTATTTAGAAGATTTACATAAAAGATTACAGGTCTGTACAAGAAAAGCAGCTGTATCAATAGGACATGCTTGAATTTCTACAAGGCAGTTGACTTAATACACTTTGATTTCAAGCCTTACATTACATGGAATCATCAGGTCACCCGTTGCAAGGATTAAGAAGTGTCTCACTGACAAATTTCAAAATGCATTCTTGTAATGGGAAAGTTTCCTTTGATGTGGGGAGCTTTCACAGCAGATTCAGATACAGTCTTCACCTAATTCTTTTTTATATTGTTTTCAGCAGTCCAGGCCATGAGATAAAAGCTTTGCTTTAAAGGCTTGTATATGACACAATGTATTTTAGCACAGTAAATAAAGAAGATATATGACTTCTGCAGTGATTTGATTGGCTGAATGATCCACTGTCCAATAAGCAGCACACTAAATTAATTTTACTACAGTCAAGTGCAAATTAATACCTCTGGGAACCAGAAGCGTGTAGGAACGGACACTGACTCAGAGAGCAGAGACTCAGGGGATTATAAAAAGTGATTACCCTAGATAATCACCACAAACGTGAGATCTCAGTGCAATGCTGTGGAAAGGACTGAGCACACTCCTTGCGTGTTTACAAAACATCAAGCACAGTTCTGGTGCCTGCACTTTACAGAAAACAAGACAATATTGTAGAAAATCCAAATATTTGCAAGCACAAGTCTTGAGATGGAAGACTTAAAGAAGACATATTCCACTTACTCGAGAAAATGTTGAGAGGATACAGGGAAAATATAACAGACAGTGGTGAGCTTTTTCACTCTTGCTGACAAAAGCACAGATAAATCCAGTGACTGGAAGTTTAAAGTTAGATGTAATCAACCTTGAAATCAGATGCAATTTCCTAGCAGTAAAGGTGATTAAATTCTGTAAGAGCTTATGAAGAGAGGTGATGCACTCACCATTGCTTGATCTTGTCCTAAAAACTTTGTCTTTCTTAAATATGTGCTTTACTTCAGCTTCTGGGAGAACTTCTAATGGAGAGAGCAGCCTCAAACAAGGAGGGAAAGAGGGTAACCTCATACTAGATACCCTGGTGATTCCTCTAGCCCTACATGCAGAATAGAATAACGTATCTGTGAAACTTCTTCCATTATGGCTGATACAAGATGGCTTGAATTACACTCTGCCCACTCTGACATTTGCAGGTTGGCATGAAGGTAATGAGTATAATCAAACCCCATACTTGAGAGCTCCAGTTGTCTGTCTAGAGCAATGAAGAAGAATCCCTTCTCCACTCCTCCCAGAGGATATTTGGCCTCATATATTCTGCAGTAGAAGTTTTTACCTTCTCTTGAAGAATGTATTATTTATTTTGCTGTATCCAGGAAGGGAGTAAACCATTGCAGAAAATTATCTTAGACATTGGATGCTTGGGCCTGAAATAAGCAAGTCCAGGAGCAGTAGAGATTTTTCTAGTTCAGATTGGCATGGATGGTCGATTTTTTTGAGTGGATTGTTTCTGTGAATGCCTGGGCGTGTCACACCTAATCAGTTCCCAAGTATTGAAAGGATCTCGGGTATTGCTTTAGACACTTAACAGTTTGGTTTCACAAGGACTAAAATACCTTGGGCTAATGAGAGTAATTGTCTCAGCCTTGAGGTAGATGTACACATTTAACAGCCTCTGGTACACAGACATCAGACTAGACAATCTGATGATCTCTCTTGGCCTTAAATTGTCAGGAAATTTAATGCTTGTACATAACATAATAACAGTTCCTACTTTCCAGGGCTCCCAGTAGTAGCATACAAGTAGTTGCACCATGAGTAATAAGTGCCAGTCTTCAGAAATGCAGGTCAGGGAGAGACAAACCCATAGAGAATTCAAAAAGAAGACACCCCCCTCCAAAATTAAAGAAGACACCAACACAAAATGTTACCATTTACTTGCAGGTCTTTGCCTTGCATGCATGGGAGCAACTTTTCCTTTAGTGCCTTTAGTGGGAGAGACCTGTCCTCAGATTCTGCCATCTGTAGTCCCTTCCTGCCTATGCTGATAGAACAGGACTGCAGGACAGCCAGACAGCTTGGTCATGGAGTAGCCCTGTTCAAAGGAAGTTCTGAAGACTTCTATCCCTAAGCTATGAGATGATGCTTCTTTGTGACAAGTGAGGGTGCTCAGCATCCTTGTGTGAGATCTCAGATATTTAACAACCTCTCAGGCAAAACAATCAGAAAGGCATCATGATATTTTGTTGTGCTTGTGAGGTGCAAGTGGCTCCATCCAGAAAACTATTACTGAATAAACTTTAGTTAGCTATTCCTCTATGTAGACTAATGTAACTAGTGATAACTTGGTTTTAACCTCTTACCCAGAGAGTCATGGAAAGGAATGAAAGAAAACTAACTCACACTGGTGAAGCAAGACAGAAAACACATGTATGTGTATCATACCAGTATAGGTGCACGTGTCCATGTATTAATTGCCTCTGAATGATATATATAAAATGAGTGTTGTATTAATCACTAGCAAATGTAATGAATAGTGTGACAGCGCAAATTATTTATAAAGAAAATTAATACAACACAGTGTTATAGATCCCAGAAGTGTTTGCACCGGGCCATCTACAAGAGCACAGTAGGTATAACTTCATATAATGCTTATCATCCCAGAATTGTGGATACTTTTTGTTGCTGCAAGGTAACAAGGAAAGGACACATAGTGTCAGCTCATCAAGATATTCTTCTCAGTTCACATTTGTCACAGGTTTCTTTTAAACTACAGTTTTAATTAAGAAATGGTCTTGTCTCGTTGAGTGTACATACAGACTGCAAATGAGGTTTTCCAAATAAATCCTCCATTGCATAATTCTCGCTGTCATTTTTAATAGCTAGATGTAAAACAAACAAACAAAAATGCATAAGGATTCATTGTTTATGATACAACATATAGGAAGCAACCAGCACTATCCTAGCAGCAGTTTGCAGGGTGTCTTGAGCAGAAAATGAGAAACTTAGGTGGATTTATTATCTTCCCGAAACAGAAGAAAAAGAGATTTTTAAAAAAAGTAATCCAGCAACCACTAACAATAACATAACAGGTAATAATCATCTGATGCTTGGACATCTAAGACAATGTTAAGAGGATATTGAAGATATTTCTTACTTTACGTACAATAAAATCTTCATTGTTCTGGAAGAACTCATACCATACCCAGCATCTCTTGAGTCTTTCAAAATAATCAGCTTGATTGATTAGGTTTTAGATTGAATTTTTGTAATTATGTTATGCATTGTTATGTAGAACATTGCTAGACAAATTCACTGGGTTATTGTGCATGTTTTCTGAATGTGCCTATTTTGACATGGTATTCTACATTAATAGAAAAAGAAGTATAATGTGCCCCAAAGAAGCTGCAAACCTCAGATCCTGATCCTTCAAGTATTTATACATCATCTCAATATTATGCACCAAGAGTACTGCCATTGTCTTCAACGGAGCCTTTTAAAGGATTTGAAGCTAACTACGTGCCTGTCTTTTGATGAGTGACACTTTTAACAATACCTGTGGACATACCAGGAGAACAAACTATACAGGTTAAATGATCCCACATTCTTAGGCTCTCATTTTCCACCTAGATAAAAGGGGAAGGTATATGCATTTACTTCCAAGTAAATCTCACTCACAAGATGGAAAGGAGTGTGTAAAAGCAGTATTACTATAAGATCACAGTTTGTTGTGTTGGGTTTTTTTTCTTGCAAACAGTGTTGGAAAAAAAGTACTTTCATTTTTCATGAAAATGGGAAATTTCATTTTCCATTAAATTGTCCTGCGAGACAATTATGCTACAGGCATGTTATGTTATGGACAAATATGTTATGATGTAATAACAGGTATTACAGGTGAAATTACATGATTAAAATGAGTAACATATATTTATATCATATGTGTGAAAATTTCCTTCTCTCCATGTATATTAGATGTCCCTTATTATTACTGGGTTTTGGTGCTGGACATCAGGGAGGACCAAGATTGAAACCCTAAGAAAAGGTGCATTTTCTCCCTCTTAAATTAATCTTCTCTGAAGAGAAGCTGATGGAGATTTAACATCGTTTGTGATTCTCATGATTACTCTTCAACAGCCTCCTTTTCGGGAGAATTCCACAGAATACAGTCCAATGTGAACCAGTGTGTTGAATTAGGCTTCGCTAGTGCATCCTGGATGGAGAAGCACCATAGAAGAAACAGAGGTTGTGGGAAAATGAGAAGCATAACGCTGCCTCTCTGTTTTTCGGAAGTGAGACAAGTATGACTTTCTGCAAAGAAGCCCACTAAGGGATTTTTTGTCACAAGGCACTGATCTTAGGCAAATAGCCAAAGCTGAAGTTACTGACTCTTGATAGATAAATAGTGATCCACAAGAACAACTGTAAAACAAAAGAAAAGAATACCAAATAAGCAAAAGCATTTGAAGCATAATTTGCTTCTTTCATCTGTCTGTAAATATAAACAGACTTTTTTGCTCTTGTTTAACTAGTTAAGTGCACAAATTCTGACTGGAGTTCTTGTTAACTATTGTGCTGAAGGGCACTAAAGGCTATCATCCAGGCAGCAGTTAACCTGAATAAACATTAGACTCCACTTAAAATCGGTGGCCTGCCAAGAATTCTTTCAGGCTCAAGGGAGTATCTGAAGCTGCTAGTCAAAACTGATCATTAATTGGAGGGGAGTAATTGCCCCAGATGCCCATCAGGCCAGAGAAAATTTATCATGGGTGAAGGGAATGAGCCTGGCCACAAGATTTGTCTGTCTCCCTCTCTGAAAAACAGCTGGAGCTTAGACCCTTTTAATTTTGCTATTATATTTTAATGGAGCCAATTATCCTGTGGCATATTAATTTAAATTCATTTAAATAGTAAATAAATAAATAGGATTAGATGAAGGATTTGGCCTGACTCTTGTCAGCTTGGGGGAAACAATGAGACGAGGTCCCCAAATAATAGTGCTGCCAGCTAATGACTTGGTTCACTAAGAGAACCTTGTTGTGATGATAGTCATACTAAAACTGCCTAACATCATTAAAATTACTTTTAAAATGGTCTCTGGGAAACAGCTGGGCAGGGACTTAGAGAAACTCTGAGAATGAGAGAGAGAAAAGTGAGGACATTAAAATGGACTGATTAATAAAATATGAATACAGAGAAAGCTGTCCAGCTGGAGTTTTATACTAGCATTTAAAAATAGCCATACATATTATTCTGTGTCAGGACCTATATCACTTTAAATCTTTTAGAAACATACTAAAATTCCTCAAACAGGGACCATTTTGAAAAGCTCCCTAGAGTTATGTGTGATAATTAACAAGAGGTTCATTGTAAATTGTTCTGTCTAGTTCAACAGTATTATCTGCTTACAGACAACCCTCAGAAGGCAAAATCACAGACTTGGTCTGGCAAAATTATTGTCCAGTGATGATGCATTGTTTGTGCTTTCAGAATTACAGCATGAGCACAGTAACAACAGATCTTGTATATGGATGCTACAGTGTCAGGAGGAAAACATCAACTGCATTATTGTTTATACTAATGAGATGTCTCTGAAATAGCATTATTTGTCTATAACCAAGGACAGATTAATTTCAAAAGTCAGGGAGAATGGGTAAGGGAAGAGTCAGCTGTACTTCAGTTTTCCATTTTAGGACAAACATCATTCTCTAGGTCATATAGAAGCATTATGAAAATAAGGGTAAAAATGAATTTGGTGGAGTTGAGTGGTTGAAAACATCTGGATGGGAAGATCTCTACATATATATAAATTCAGAAGATCATGATCTTAAGATTCAGTGAAAAACAACATGGAAAGAAATTCTTTAATTCATCTGGAACTCTGTATTGAAAAAAAAAGAAAAAAGAGAAGTGAATTGAAGCTCTTACTAGTTGTCACTGAGGCAAGACATGTATCTGTGACCTACAAAGAAACAGATTTTTTAAGCAGTGTAGCACTGTTCCCTGTTGGGCATGCAAAACTGCACTGCTTTTTAGAATAGCATCCACCTTGATGCAGAGGGCTGGCACAGGCCTGTGCAATTTTCTTCCCTTTAAGCCTTCAAGACAGAATTGAAGCGAGATCTTGATCTTTTCTTCATTCTAAAGTCAGGGAGTGATTTTCATCCCATACTCCTTGTTTCCTGTCCCTTATATGACATGCCAGAAGGGGTTGTGCAGCACTTTCTAAATGTGCTGAGGAATCCCCTCTTGGAGACGTTGTATGCGCAAATAATGTGTGCATTTTTGAGGGTGAGTCGAAATGTGGCCCCTGTTGCCACAGAGCAGTAATGAAGCAACATATTTGTTTTTATAAGATGCAAAGGCCCTTCCATGCTTCTTACAGTTTAGTTTGAATTGTTGCTTTTATTATGAACCTATTAGTTCAGGGTTTTAACAGAGCCAAGCAGCTCTGCTTGAGGCTACTATTTGGCACACAATACCACCAGTACAAGAGCAATGGTTTATTTAGACAGTTTAATAAAACCCAATATCCCAACTGTTGCCAAGCTCAAAGACAAACAAAAATGCATGTTTTGGTTTTCAGATTTTACAAACCTCATTCGGATCATACAAGGCATCTTTGCCTTTAAAAGCTAACTACAAAAAAAAAAGAGAGTTCCTAATTTGAGGTAATTGCCTCACCAAATTAGGTGAAAAATGTATTACGATACTGGCTGACATACTAATGGGTAAAAATAATGTTCAGAGATAGCTCAGTAAGCAACTGAAATTCCATGGAATTTAAATATATGTTGATGATTGAATAACAATGTGAGTCATCTGACATGTGGGGTATAATGATGAATTGCACACTGTGCTCCTTTGCAAGGTGTTTTGAGATGTGTCAAAGAATGCATGCTTCACACCTAAGTACGTGTAATTGTTATTGATTAAGAGATATAATTCAGTAACAAACATTTTTTTGGCTATTACAGATCTTAAAGAACAAACATTCTAAAGTACTAATTAAGCCGAAAATTATTTTAAGAAAGAAGAGTTTGAGAACTGTTGCAGTATATATGGAAGAAACATCATATATTGCATACACTTTGTTTTTTTTTCTTCCTGTGGCACTTATTCCCTACATTTTAAGAACTGAGACTGAAGTATATTGGGAGCTGTAATGCTAAAAGCCTTGGAACTGAAAATTTTTGCTTTAAAGGCTTTGAATCAAATGATTGGATAACTTGGGAAGCTGCTAATAGGCTATACACTCCTTAACCACAATTGTGGTGAAACACTCGCTGAGAGTCGGTCTGGGTCCCAGGCGACCAAACAGGCCTTGCAGGTGAATCACCAGTCTCAGCTCTAACTGGCCACTTCTCCACACTGTGAATGAGCAGTTATAGCTCACTGCATGAATACTTTCCCAGTCTCAGCAAATCATGAGCTGTGCGTACCCATTGCTTATTTATGCAGCCCTTCAAAGTACACCATTTCTGGCTAGTACAAAGTGTGCATGTGCTAACTACTGAAGTATTCCTGGACAGACTTTGCACTACAGCTGTCCTGGCTCCCATGCCATCAACAGCACTGAGCTAGCTACTTTAAAGCTAAAGTGACTGTGTCTACATGAGCTACAGGCACTGTGAACATCCCTATACTCTCACTAATTCCCAGGATCTAGCATGTCCTGCTTGCTGTCCCTAAGTCATCAGGGGCTGCTCGTCCATGGGGACAGCAGGCACAAAGAGATAAGGGAAGCATTTTGGTTGTCTTCCTGGAATGTGATGGTGACCTGTCAAGATCAGGATCATGTTGGAGCAAAAGAAGGTAGCAAGGCTGCACATTTTCTTTCCATTTTCTGTAACAAGTAGAGAACTATAAAACTATCTTATTTCCACTGACTTCAGAGTCTATAGCAGTATCTGCAGTTGGTAGCATTGAAACACACGCACAAAACCCACTGCATTTGTGTTTTAGAGGAAAATTCTATATTGAAAGAGGCAGCATATGTTTTATGAAACAGCACCATTTCTGATGGCTGCTTACCTTATAGGCAGCAGCACATTTTTTTTTTTTGCTGCACATTGCTGGCAGAGCTGTACTGCACCATGCGTGGACATGTGCTCTGCTCTCGCATCCCCCCCAAGCAACATGTAGGATGAAGGAAAAGGAACTACTCCAGCTCAACTAATTCACAATGTATCTACCTTCAAATCTCTTTGGCATTCACAAAGAGGCTCTTTTACAAATGCGTGGCAATTACACTCATACCTATTTTTAGAGTTGTCTAACACACTTCAAAAAGCAGCAAGGAATGCAAAAAGCCAGGACTACCATGTGTCACTTTCTTAAAAAAACAACACTTGAGTTGCCATGTCTTACTTCTTTACTGCTTGTAAGATGGGTGTTTGTCATCCTTGAGATTTTCTGAGGCACTGATTCCAATGAAATTTAGTCTGTCAAACTATATTTATTTACATTTCTCAGGAATGGGAAACCAGGAAATGGTAGGACAAGAAAAAGAATCTGTTGGACAGAAGATGGAATATTTGAGCAATGTTAGGCCTCTGATACGCCTGCCTGGGACAAGTGTATGTCCTAGGAAGCAAGACCTAGTGCTGTAATGTCTTATATGACACGAAGCACAAAAAAAGCTGCCGAAGGAGTCTGACACTGCACCACAGTTTGACAAGGGTTATTGCATTTAGACTATTTCTCCTACAGAGATGGAGAGTTCTCATATTTAACACACAATGCGTTGTGCTCTCTGTGGACTTCTTGATTATTACAAACATGATTTCATAGATACCCCCAAAAGTGCCTGTAGGCTGATCATTAATACTGGGTTTTTGTACGCCATATTTTCAACACCTACATTTCAGTATAGTCAGCATAACTGAAGCATAACACTTGGAATTACCTGTGGAAACCTCAGTCTTTTTTGTCCTTGTTAAAATATATGTTGGGATATTCCGGACAGTCTTCCCCTCTAAGCAATCATAGTATGAGGAAAAGCTGTTTGCATCTGTGGAAGTGCATGAGATTCTGATACTATGAGAGAAGAGGACTAACTAAGAAATGAAAATGTAGTGCAGAGGAGGTACTTGGAAGAAATCCTTAATTTTCATGCGATCCAGGATGATAAGAGCTTGGCCATTATTTGCAGCTGTCCTGGGATGTATCACAATGAACAGAGATTAGCCATTATTATTCAGCGTCTGCTTCAGTGTCCTCAATATCCTATAAAATTCTGAGCTTTACCTAAATGGGCTAGAAGGAGGAACAAACCAATAAATCTATTTTTATTATGATTATGTTATACCAGTCTGGGAGTAAATGAATATTAAATATAATGCCTGGGAATACTAGCTCATCATCTTCCAATGATAACAATAGGTATTAAGAAGCACATTGGGATATAGAATTGTTGTTCAAAAGGATTCTTCTTCTTAATCTCATAGCAACTAGAATAGTAATTTATTATTAGTCATTAGTGCCACCCATCACTGCCAGGGCCATGGGTTGCCAGTGTAGTTGAAGCAATGCTTAGCCCCTTGCTTACACAGCACAGCAATTGGAAATGCATTACACCAGTGCTCCAAAAATGGTGTTTCTTTCTGATAATCTTCCTCGTGGGACTAAAGGGGTCAGCTTTATCCTAGTATCCCCTAAACAGTTTCAGATTTAAGAAATGCCCTTCACTCCCATGTCCTAGTGCCTCTGGGGAGCCCAGCAGTGATTCGGTGTACCCTCTTTGTACAGGGACATGCTGGCCGAAATCCTCTGCAGTTAGTTTAGATCTTGCTGTCAGCCATGAGCTTTGTTAATGTTTGTGGCATCCTGTTCTGCATTCACATTCTCCCTCACAGGTAAGGCAGAGTGGGATGCAGGATGTGCATTTATGGGCTGCTTTCTTCTATGCTTACCCTGGGAATTTTTATTACTTATGTTGGAATAGGTGTTTTGACCTACTTTTGGAACTGGACATCTGTACAGATGTATTTTGGAACTGTGAATCAAAATAATAACCATGCATAATTAGGAAAAAGAATGAGGACTGCAGAAGAAAAATAAGCCACAAACAAAACAGCTGCTATTTAGTAGACTCCTTGTCTCTATCCTCAGTGGTCCAAACTGAATTACTTGGCAGGAGACCTATGCTGTGGAGAGCTGTACTGGCATGTAGGCAGCTGTATGGCAAGGTGCCTAGCATCCAGGCAATTGATCTCTCCTTGCTACCAACTGCATCCACAAAGTGGCCTCAGCCCAGTGGTGGAAGGGACTCACTCCCAAAATCTGAACGATGGAAGCCTGTGGTCTAGCAACAAACAACCTTAGTTAACATTATACCATGTATTTGTGACAGAGGCACTATGTTTCATTTTTGTCTGGGTCACTGTCCTATTTAATATGTCTCCTCGAAGGCAAAGACGTGTTCTGTCTGAATTACGCAGATGCAGGTGGCCTGGGATCATCTTAGCACCTTCCCTCACTCTTCTCCACAATAACTTGCTGTGGGTAGTTTTGTAAGACACTATTACTACTTATAAATAGCACCATAAGTAGAACAGATACTGGGATACCAGCTACCTAAGGAGCAGTTCTGAACAACCATTTTAGGCTTATAGCAGAGAAGGAAGGAAGTTTTGAAAATTTTTGTCACTGAATATTGGGATCTCTCTCTCCCAAAGACTAATGGTGGCATACTAAAGCACAAGCCTGCCTTGAAAATGCTTCTGAGAAGGCAGCTGAGGATGGATGCCTCTCTGTGCATACCATTATAATAGATGCATACAAAAGTAAAAACATGTTACAGCTTGTTTTTTTACAACACCTTGCATTTGTAGGGAAAAAAAAAAAAAAAGAGGGAGGGAAGAAGTTGTGGAACTTCTAATACTGACCTTTCAAGATCACTGTATTCCAACAGTGACATTATTGTGAATTTTTTTAACACCAATATAAAGCTAGTTGCCTGGTAGTATTCTAGGCTAAGCTGTACAGAAGAGAGGTATATTCATCCCTAACATTGGTGGCTGCCAACTCCATTCTGTATGTTCAGTAAATTATCACATAATGTATTTAATTTTAAAAGAGGCAGGTTGAGGACAATTAATTGTTTAAACAAT
>JAAGNO010029092.1:14903-32853 GCA_033439905.1 Ceryle rudis
GCATGGACTATCAGAATATATTTCATAATAAATGCTTAAAGCTCAGAGTTAAAATTCAATCTTCTGTCTTAACTATACCTGACTGAGGATTTGTCCATACATCTCTCATAGAAATAATAATTGATGGGGAAAAGCCCCCAGTACTCATCCTCTCAGAACTGTCAGAACTTAGGGGCTGATGCCAGGCTTGTGCTAGCTTTATAAAACATTGGGCATATTTTCAGATATAGTAAAAAAACCCAAAGAGATGAAGTAAAATATGTTAATAACCTGAAAAAAAGTAATCATATCAAATGGGTTTTATCTTGCCTCACATAAGTAAAATGTAACAATTCAGTAGCAGTTCAGGCATTATTTTTTTTTTTTTCAAGCTGTAAGAATAAGGAGATAATTTTCAGTTTGAACCTCTCCAAAACCTCTCATTCATAATATAAATAGGTTCTTGAGTGAGAATCTTTGCAGAGAGTGTTAGAAACAATCAGTCATTAAAATGGGGTTCACAAAACACAGACCTTCAGAGAAGACGTTAGTATGCTTCAGTCTTGCAACAACCTCCCAGGAAAACATGCTGCTTGGAGTATTTCTGTCTGAAATTGTATCCGTGTGCAGGCTTTCAATCAGTGAGGAGGTACTATAGCACCTTCTCTTTTTTTCCCAGTCCTCTCTGGCTGCTACCATGCCTGAGCTGTCAAGGAACAAATGCTCTGACTTCATCTTGCGTGCTCATTCCTCCAGATTTTGACTACGCCTCTCAGGTTTGTAGACTTGTCAACCCCATTGTAATGATTGCTGCTAAAACAGATGCACTGAGGAATTAAATGTGGAGATATATGTTAAAATTGCCTTTCTTATTCATCAGAGGTGTCAAGCCCCTGAAAGAAATTTCAAAGGAATAAATGCATCTGTAATGGTTGGTCAGTTGGCTTTTTTTTACTTTTATAGATAATATTTTTCATAAAGCAAGGCCTCTTCACTCTGGTTTTCTTATCAGAGAGAGAGAAGGTGCAAAAAAACCTGAATTTGAAAACTGACAATCTTACCATTAAAACAGTTGTAATCAAAAATCTAATTGCCTTGCAGAGGAGAGGTGGGATTGCATAAAAGAGGATCACTTCATTTCTAGTTCATCATCCTATCCAAACATCTTCAACATCCCTGTTTTATTTTCTAGGCATTTGCACTGCATATGTTAATACATGTGGTTTTGTCACAGTTGTCAAGCAAAAAACCATTGTCTTCAGGACAAATGGTTTCTTACGAATGGTAACTGGTTAGTACATATACATCCATCCCAGGGGCCCAGCACCTTTCCTCAGGAAGAGCTGGTAATTGGTTTCATTCAGGAAAGCCTTTGGGACCTCTGTTAAATTAGTTTTAGTGGGTAGTCTCTGTCAAGCCAACAGTTTCCCTACAGTAAAATTTTTAACCCCTCTGTTGCTCTCAAAGGGATTTGCTTATTTTGACAAAAGAGAAAAAAAAAAAAAAGAGTGAAAAGGTATAGCAACTCATGCTGTTTAAATGTCAGCTCCAGCTGACTTGACCTACACCACAGGAATGATTCTTTTCAGAAGAGCTATGTTGCAATTTTCAGAACCTAATTTAATGAGCTTATATTTGGAAATACTTCCATAAAATTTTGTATGGTATCCCTTGCAATCCATAGTTCACCTATAGTCCCATCCCTCCTTAGCTGCTCTTGACTTAAAGTCCATCTGATCTCATGCCTGTCCAGCAACAAAAGTGGTACTATCAAAGAGCATGCTTTTAGAAGACAATTTATCTGAGATGTGTTTAAAGCTCATGACTTTGTTTTTCCAACAGTTCAATAGTATTCCGCCATGGTCTCAAGCCCAGATTTGGGGAAGCCTGCCTCTAGTCCAGAGGAGTCTGTGTCTGAGCTGAAATCTTCCCTTCTGCAGCATCCACAGCTTAAACTCCCTCTGACATAGCTCAGCCCAAACTCCAGCGCTCTTTGGAGAAGAGCTTATGTGTGCCTTGCAGAGCAAGCAAGTCAAGCAGAGCATGGCTGCTCCAAGTCAAGGCTGGCCTACAACCAGAAGCAAGGAAAGAAAGAGCAAAGGTGACAGGGCTTTGTAGGATTATGCCTGCTTTTGAATTCTGGCCTCTGTGAGACCTACATGGCTATTCTTGTTGGAACCAGAATTTTCTCTTAATATAGAAAAAAGACAAGAAGCAGTTGGTGTTTGTTACCCAGAGACAACATTGCAGTGGGAATTCTAAGCCCTCGCCCACTACCAAGCTAGAAGTCCTTTGCCAGCTAGAGACTGAAACGACGCAGATCTCTTTCATGCCCAGATAGACCAGACATTCTTTAGATAAATGAATTAATGTTTCAAAATAGATGCACTGCTGTACATTCTTGTATTTAGTCCATACAGCTGAAGTCAGGGAAGCTGAATTAGCTCATGCACTTTGAAATGACTCATCATTCATGCATTTGCTCCATGAAGTGCATCTCCCACTGCTGTATTCCACAGAGGCACAGCACAGTGAGGACAGTATTCAGAAAAGAAGGCAGGTGTCCAAACTTCCCATGCCCTTTTCTCACTACCAAATATATCTGGGCTAGGATCTTACCCGTGCACATTACTGCATTGTCACTGACCCAGCTGGTCTATGTTGAGCTACCCAAGACTAAGATGTATGGAACGTCAGGGTAAATGAGCAATTGTCTGCATGTAATTTTTAATTGAAATGTTAATGTAATCTCCTATGCAGCAGACAACATATAAATCAGATTTTCTTCAAATTAGCGGATGCTGGAAACATACACAACACTCCCTTCCCTCCCTCTCCCCCCGCCAAGATCATAAATCTTAACTCACATGGGAAAATTCACAGGCTATTCTCTTTAATTAATTTAAACATCACTAATTTCAACTAAGCTCTCCTGAGTAATTCTGGTAACAGCACTTAAAAATCATGCTCTTGTGAAAAGCTCTGCTAATTCAGAAGATGATCAGAATTAATGTTACTCATTTCACAAATAAGAAAGAAGATTGTCTCTGTTATGGCACATGAAGGAAGTTCTAGTCTACTAGCAAACAAGATCAAAAATGAGATCATTAATACTGGCTAAAACAAATGAGATTTTTATATTTAAATATTGAACAGCACATCTTGTGAGAGCCTGAAGGGGAAAAGAGAAAGCAAAAACCTTTTGTACTTACAACTGGGGGGAAAACTATCCTTCATGACACTAGTAAACAACTAGTTGAGTAACAACCACTTTCACATTTTATCAGTGGTATAGATACTTCTCTAGTTTTGATTAAATTCATGTCACAATGGGAGGGAAAACTATCCTTCATGACACTAGTAGACAACTAGTTAAATAACAACTGCTTTCACATTTTATCAGTGCTATAGATTCTTCTCTAGTTTTGATTAAATTCATGTCACAATGGCCAAAATTATCTTCCCATCATGACAAGTAGCTGCTGTTCAACTTGCATTTTTAGTTTCTTCCTCAGATTTCTCACAGATAGCATCCAGGCTCCTCTGATTTAATCCTACATGCTGTAAATGCCTCTGGCTTTTATCCAGTAAATAGAAAAGTGGGGTTTTTTTTTTTATTTAACCTGCTGAATTTTTTATTTATCAAATGCCATTGTGTGTCTGTACTTCAGTGAGTCCCTACAGGAGTACAGTTTCTGCAAGACCACTGCCATCCAAAGAGGAGCTAAAGCATTAGAAAATTCTCCTGCAGTGACTGATGAGATATTGAAAGCACATCTTTCAACAGAAGTCTGTACTGTTTTGCCTTTACATGAGTTCAGCATATCCAGTGCAACTGAGTTGATGATGTTTTGGAAGCTTATCAGGGTCTGTTATTCTTCACAGAGTGTAATTTGATTTTGTTGGTGCATCAGAGAGAGGCATTCATGCAACGTGCGAGCTTGTAGGCATGTATGATTAAATGGTCTTGGTTGACTGTCAATAGTATTTGTTTGTGAGATAAAATATATATAGATTTACGTCTGTAAGAAGGGTTGGTCTATAAGGGGACTTAATAAATGCAACCAGCTAGTTATATCGCATTTCACTTGCACCCACTAAGTATGCTATGTAAATATTCCTTAGCAAGATTCAAAGTAAAACATTAGATCCATTGTTTCACAAGTTATTTTGTTATGAAACAGGAAGATATATAAATAACTCATGTAGCATTGTAACTGCCTGTTGCCTACTATGACCATGCAAACTCAACCAAGCACAGGTAGGGTCCTACCTTCTTGGATGATGTTTATTTTTGTCCCTGGTCTTTTGGGGGTTGGTAACATGAGGTTATTACTAGTTTTGCTTAGACTTTATCATCACCACAACCATTAGACCTGTTCGCTTATTCGCTATTTCTGTTCATGGGCTGATGATATTTATTAGCAGCCTAGACTACACAGTGGAGTAAGTATGATAGACAGGAAGAAAGTGTGAGGGATTCTGAAGAGGAACAAGATGGCTAATTTTAAATATCTCTATCATTAAGTATGTAAATATTATATAGAGGCTAACTGCCTGGAACTTCTTCTATAACTTACAAATCAAAAGAAAATTCTCACTTCATTTGTTTCTGTAGAAATCAGCAAGAGGTCATAAAGGCACGTGTGTGCACATGTGTGTGATGTGGCCCTTTTTTTTACCTATATTGAAATCCATCTAGTGTTGAAAATACAGCATTTGGAAAGACAAGGAGGTTTGGAGGTTTTGTTGTTTTAATATATTGCAGTATTCTTTTCACATTATTCATATACTTCTAGAATGGATTTCTGATTTGCTTTTCTTACTGATATCAAAAAGAAAAGTAGCTGCTATGGAGGAAGCAAGGAAGAACTCTAATATTCTTCCTCAGTTAGACAACTGAGATCGCATTTCTATCAGTTTGCATTTGAGATGTGAAAGGTATTTAGATACTTAAAGATTAGTCATAAAGAAGGATTTGCAAAAGAGCCTATGCAGGATCTGGGGCTAATTCCCTTTGAGAAGTCATGGCTATTAGACATCAAACAGACCTGGTGTTTTGGAAATCCTATTGGGCAGTTCCATGCAACATTAGGTGCCTAATGGTCCTCAGAGTTTTTACTGTTCGTCTTCCACATGGAATTACTTAAAAATCTGGAACTTAGATTAAGGGAGAAGAGCGAGCAAGTTGTAATCTTATATTAACAGATAAAAGAAATAAACATGGAAAATAGAAAAAAAACCAAAAAACAAACAAACAGGTGTACATAAATACCTGCTATGTAAATTCTGGATGTTCACATTTTAAACTACTGTCTAAGTATATCTCATGAGTTTTGAGGCCAGGAGAGTGTAATAAATAAAGAGAAAATAGATTACCTACCTTTACAGGACTGTTTATAAGAACACATCTGATTTGTCTTGGCATTTATTTACAGCGCATGATCTCCTTTTTCATTGCAAGCTGAGTACAACTATGTGAACTATTACATTTTTCTGCTGATGAAATTCAGAGAAATGAAATTGCTGCCTTGAGTCATGTTTTGAACTACTAACAACCGTCACCTGAACCAAGCAAAGCTTTAAAACTTACACTACAAGACTTCTCCAGAAACCTGTCCTGGTTTGAATTAGAACAGAACTAATTTTTTTCAGAGATTTTACTTTTCAGCTCAGTCTTTTCTAAGTAACTGTACTTTGTGAAGTTAATGGCATATTTTCACACACAGTGTCTTTTTCTAGCGGTGATAATTTCTGATGTTCAGAGTTACTGCCAAGGACTGGTGTGCAGAAAGGCTCTTGCTTATACCTGCTCCTGTGCAGACCAAGGTCACTAATTCTTGTATACCACATTGGGTGGTGCGGAAAGTGAAAGGCCACACCTGCAGGGAGGAGCAGGCAGGACAGATGACCCTAAACCGACCAACGAGGGATTCCATCCCATATATGTCATATTTAATATAAGGCTCAGAGATCACAAGGGTCAAGCCTCTTCTTCAATGGCTGGTATCTAAGGAGGACTCTGTCCCTTCTGCCTTAGATCCTGATCTGTGTGTTCCTGAAACCAGTTCCAGAATCCAGCTCCTGAATCTGGTTATTGTCTGCTGCTGAGTCCAGTCTGGGACTTCTTCAGTGCCTGCTCCACAGCATCAGTGGTGATGGTGATGTAATTGCCATGAGGAGGGCTGGGTTAAATATTGGTTTTGGAAATACTTCATTTTATTATTATTATTTTCATTAAAGCACTTTTAGCTTTCTTGTCCAATCCATAACTCTCTCTCCCTTTGGGGAGGCAGGGGAGTTAACAGAGAGTTTCTGTTACAAGTCTAGAGGACTGCCCTGACTCTAAACCTTGACAATCCCCCTCCAAGCCTCTGATTCAGCTGCTGACGGGAGCAGACTTGTTTTCAGCTTGCTCCACAAGGTATTTACCTTTCAAGTCAATTTCTGATGAGTTCATTGTGTGTCAGTCTTACCTGTGTACAACAGCAGGACCCTAATAAGCATTTACAAGACATGGTCATTTGCCTAAAATGTTAGAGTGCTGTGACCATGCACATGAAACAGTCCTGAGTGTAAAGACCTGACAGGTAAATTTTGCTCCGTCCCTGTGCAATGAGATAAACAAATCTTTACCTTTCAGGGGTTATTTTAATCAAACAAATAAATCCAAGAGAGATTTCTTTTGTTCTTTAATTGTATGTGTGTCAGTGCCATGCCTTTCCCAGTTCATTTTCTGTGATTTATATTTTCAGAAAGTGTATGGTTATGCTGCATGAGAAATGTCTCTGTTGAATTGAATTCTCTGACTGCAATAACTCTAGACAAGCTCAGTATGTTAATCTGATGATGATTTCTTGCTTTTTTAAAACCAGTGTGTACAGTGGCTGCATTACTTACAGTAATCAATTTTGACCTTATCCTGCAAAGTCTTCCTGGTTTGTTCTTTAGCATTGATCCCCTCTGTGAGAATTACCAGAATTTTTTTTTTTTCTTCCATGTAATAAACCAAAATAATATGCTACAGGCAAGTTTCTATTTAGAGGTCATAACACAGGTCAAACTGCTTTAGTTGTATAAGTTCAGGTAAAGCATCATGAAGTTCAAAAGGAACAGGAAGATTTCCTAAAATTTTCTTTTCAGCAAGACTCCTGTGAGCACTGGCATTAATACACCAAAATATGACTGAATATCCAGGGTGCCTGGAACACCACTGTTTTTATCTGTAGCTCTCTCAGGGGAAGGTGAAGGAAGGACATCCACCGAGGGTGTGAGAAAAGCAGAGTAGGAGGATTAAAGGACCAGAGGTGGCCTGAGTTCCTTTGGCTGGAAATCTAGCAAAGCTGGGCTCTGGGAAAGTGTACTATAACTGCAGTGTTAATACTAAATGCTAGCAACAAACGGCCAGCAGACAATACTTGTATAGCAGACCAGAGAAAAAAAGATACCAACTCAGGTGTGGCCAGATCATAAATATAAATGTGTCAGCAGCACTGTGCCTTTTGTATTAGAGGTCTCACCACCACCTGAAATCAGAAGCATTCTCCAAAGTAACTAAACTGTAATTGAGGCCTTCAGGATTAGGGCAATCGTGGGCAATATGTTAGAAGCAAAATATATTCCAAGACATATACTTGAATTTTCCTTATAGACTTCAAGAAGCAGGAGATGCAAAAGAGCCCACAGATCAGTCTGCTTCCCTCTTATGACAGGGACTACTCTTCCTTCATCCTTCCCAGCGTTTGATACTGGGTAGTCAGCCTTATTTTAAGCACATCAAGCAATGGCTTGTTTAGCCTTTCCCTTGCAGGACTCCATTCCTAAACTTCTAGCCCTTTATAAAAGGAAACTTTTTAATATACATACCAAATTAATGCAGCATGTGATTTTGGGAATGTGCCATTTTATTTCTCAAATTGGCAAGAATTACTTTTAAATTCAAAATAAATAAATAAATTAAAGTAGGAAAACCTTTCCAGTTTGAAGACAAGATTTTATCTAAGGGAAAACTCATCTTATAGCCCAGTACAATAAAGATATCTGCTTCCTGAACCATGCGCTGAGTTGGAACTGGAATCACTGCCTCCCCATGCCTATGAATATTTGAAGGTGATAGTAACAAAGTGACCCAGTTTATACATACAGCTTTAGCATCTTCACATTGCTGAATGCTTGTTTCTAACTCTTGTCATGGAGGACAGTTGCAGTTAACAGCTTGATGTCCAAGTGGAGACCAGTGACAAGTGGTGTTCCTCAGGGATTGGTACTGGGACAGGTTGCTGTTCAACATCTTTGTTGGTGACATGGACAGAAGGATTGAGTGCACCCTCCACAAGATTGCAGACACCACCATGCTGTGTGGTGCAGCCAACACAGTGGAGGGAAGGGATGACATCCAGAGGGACCTTGACAGGCTTGAGAGATGGGCCATGGGCCATGCTGACCTCATGAAGTTCAACGAGGCCAAGTAGAAGATCCTGCACCTGGTTTGGGGCAATCCCAGGCACAAATACAGGCTGGGTGGAGTACAGATTGAGAGCAGTCCTGAAGAGAAAGACTTGGGGGTGACAGCTGATGAAAAGCTCAAAATGAGCCAACAATGTGTGAGTGCAGCCCAGAAAGCCAAACATATCCTGAGCTACATCAAAAGCAAGTAGAGGGAGGTGATTCTCTGCCTTTACCCCACTCTACCACCCTCTTTCTCATGAGATACTTCCCGGAGTATTGTGTCCATCTCTGGAGCCCCCAACACAAGAAAGACATGGACCTGTTGGAGCAGGTCCAGAGGAGGGCCATGAAGATGACCAGAGGGTTGGAACAACTCTACTACAAGGACAGGCTGAAAGAGTTGGGGTTGTTCATCCTGGAGAGGAGAAGGCTCAAGGGGGATCTTCTTGGGGCCTTCCAGTATCTGAAGAGGGCCCGCAGGGAAGCTGGGGATGGACTTATTACAAGAGCTTGTAGTGATAGGAAGAGAGGTAATGTCTTCAAACTGGAAGAGGGTAGAATTAGATTAGAAATTAGGAAGCAGTTCTTCACTATGAGGTTGGTGAGACACTGGAATAGGGTGCCCAGGGAGGCTGTAGATGCCCTGACACTGGATGAGTTCAAGACCAGGTTGGATGGGGCTTTAAGCAACCTGGTCTAGTGGGATGTGTCCCTTTCCATGTCAGAGAGGTTGGAACTAGATGATCTTTTAAGTTCCCTTCCAACCCAAACCATTCCATGATTCTATGATTCTGTGGTCTTGACCAAACAGGAAAAAGAAGGGATACCTAAGGCCTGGCATCAGGAGGATATGCTGTTGCAGTAAGTGCTGAAAATGAGGACAGAGAAACACAGCAGACCAGGTTCAGAGAGGTGGAAGGGGAGTCTCCAGTGGCTGCAGGGCAATCAAGATCCTCTCAAATCTGCTTTGTGTGAAACACTCACTTGATTCCCAGCAGATCACTTCTGGTTTTGTACAGCTCACTCTGCACAACCTGCACAGCCACTAATGATCACATTAGACAGGGAGCCACATGCTGTGTATAGAAGCTCTCTCGGTGCATGCACACAGCAATGGAGGCTGGGCAGTCTTACCATTTTCCACACAGCTACTGTTACAAGCTCCCAAAACACTTGAGTTATTTACTCATTATTGGCTGCCCAGTTCTAGGCATGGTGCTTTCCAAATAACATGAAGACACAAATCTCTCCCTACAGAGCACAATCCAAACTAGGAAAGATCTTGTTGGAACAGTAGTAAGGGACACTAGATACAAGCAAAGGGCTCAAGGCAATTAGCTGTTATCATCCACTTAAAATACTTTTGCCCCTGTTGTCATGACACAGCAACTTTCCATTTTCCCATTGCCTTCATATCACGTCACCATTCAGTTCAGCTATTGCCCCCTTCCATCTGCTGGAAATCCCAACTGCAGTTTTCTGAACAGATCAGACAATGTTTTTATTTCTCATCCAGCTAAACACAAAAATCCTGCAGTAATAGCTTGTCTTTTCCAGGAAAGCTCATGTATCAGCTGGATGAGAACTTCAGAGCTCCTGTACAAGGCAGTCATCTTAACTGTTTATGTGGCAATGGACTATCCAAAGGACAGAAGAGATTTCTTATTTGATTATCTCTCTGACATAGTTTAAACTCAGCTGGGAGCTAGGCACTACGTGTCCAGTTGCTCCCCCCATCCTTCCCCTGTGGGATGGGAAGGAGAACAGGAAGATAAAGGCAAAAGTCTGGGGGGTGAGATAAGGAGAATTTAATAGAACAATGTGAGAGGAGAAGAAGCAACAGTAATAATAATAATAGTAGAGAAAAAATGTATGAAGTGATATAAACTACACTGACTGCCTAGCCCTGCACCTATGGCCTGTGCCAGAGACCCATGTATGCCCTGCCCAGCATGTCCTCCACCCTTATATAGCAGGCATGACATCAGTATGGTATTGAATGTCCTATTGGCTGGTTCAGTCTGTCCTGGCTGTGGCCCCCTCCCAGCCTCAGGTGAAATTTAACTCTATCCTAGCCAAACCCAGGACAATTCCTTTCTTATGAATAAACCTCTGAATTAGAGGAAAGCCTTCCCTGTCTACCCATCAGGAGTTACTATATTGCTGTGGCACGAGCACTCTGGCCACTGAGTGAATTGCCCGTCCGTGGCTAATGTGTTGGGCTGGGGCTCAGTGTATTCACAGGAAATTGCTTCTTGAAAAAAGCTAATGGGCCTCACTGTCTGAAATATGACCATTTTCTCAGTAGTGGTAGAAAAATGTGTTGTAAAATATCTCAGTAAACAGACTGACCTATTCTCCAGGGCAAGATGCTGAGAATGTGGGTTAAACACTATGGCTTGTCAGATGCGTTAATAGATGAACTGTATTCTCAGTGCTAATCCTAAAAAGAATATGCAGAGCAAATGTCACTTTTGCAGCCACTAATTGAACATGACTATGGCTGAGAGCACTTTCCTAGCTCCTCTGCCTACCCTCAAAGACTACATCCTGTTTGTTGATTGGAAATATTCATGCTTCCCCAAAGATTCACCAGGGACTGCATCCCTGCCAACAGGGCCTTGTATGTGGAGTTATTATTCTGCGTTTGCCTCTCGCACTTGCCTGATCCAGCCGATTTGAACCATTATGTTCATGCAGCATTTCTGACAGCAGAGGAGGGAGGGCAAATCATGCCTAACTTTGCATTTGGTTATGCCATCCCTTAGGGTGATCAAAGCAACACCAGGGAGGTCTACATTCAAACCAGGTGACCCTAAGTAACTTCTAGTTTTACATATGCTTTCAAAGCAACAAACAACCCTGGGCAAACTTTTGAACAAGTAGTTTCCACAAGGAGATGTAGACAGAGGAAAGGAGACAGCAAGGAAAAATAGCATTGGTTGAAGAGAAACATGTTGAGAAAACAACCCTTCACAAGGCCTGATAACATGAGATGAAGATCTGCACATTGGGTTATGACTTGGACATATTTGTACAAGGACCTGCCCAGACACAAGCTCACACGTTAAAACACTGCTCAGCTCTCAGCACATCAGTAGCAGCCATCAGAAACACAGAAGTTAGTCCTAACAGAAACTCGGCTCAAATTTACCACTTGGGGTTTAAGTGTATCTCTAGAAGCGAAGATAAAACTTGCTTCTAACACCAGACAGCTTTTTTTCTGACCTGCTGGAAACTGGCTGACAATTTTACCTGTGAAGTTGTTGTATTGCCAGTAGCTCCAGAAACACCACATTTCAGGAAAATGGCTGCCACCAGCAATTGGTCTGTAATGACAGCTGCAATTAAAACCTTGAAAAATAGCATGCAGTATCTCACAGTTTATGAATAATGATGAGTACGTTACTGCTCATAGACCCTTGAGCTTAGCACAAACCTCAGGTAATTTTTCATTATCCTGTAATACTCTGCAACTCCAAATCAATCACAGTTCTGCCATGGACTTCTAAAAAGGCAGGGTAAGATATCTCAGGACATGCAAAAATCCACCTGCTCTGAATACACAAGGAAAGCACAGTTCATACTGGAGCAGCAGCACCAGCATAAAGCAACACAACCGGTATCAGCCCAGCTAAAATACACCCACTGTTGCATGATTTATAACAAAGCATTCTTAATGGTACAGTTGAAAGAAAATAATTCTGGAAGGTAAGACACAGATTCAAAGAAGCTGGTTTTGTGTTTAAAAAATTAAAAGGCTATAATTCATCTCATCTTATTTAAAGAAAAAGAAAAAAAGGCCACCAGGGAGGCCATCCAAAGTTACCCTTATGCACAAGCAAAGCCAGCCACAGCCTTGCACCTCTTCGGGCTGTATGAATCAGGCAAAGAGAAGCAGTAGTAGCATATGGCCAGATCCTTTTTACCAACTGGTAGCTGAGACCTATCTCACTAAACAGGTCAAGATCCCTGTTACATCTATATGAAGAGGAGTTACATATATGCATATAGAGGGACTAACTCAATGTATATATTCTTCCCAGTATGTTTTGAACAGGGTGTTATTCTGTAAATGCCTATACTCAGAAGGATGGCTTCAGGCCCTGCTAAGGCTATGCTGTAGCATCAGGGGTTCAGTAGCTATGTGGTGAGACTAGAATGGTGCATGTCACCCAGCCAGTTGGTTGAGCATCTTCTGCCCATCTTCTGGGCAATTCCCACAGGTGCACCTACAGTGTCCTGGAAGAGATGCCACAGGGCTACTACAAGCAGGGAGCTCAATATCCTAGCAGCAATAGATGAAATTCTCACTTCCCTTCATGATATTGCATTCCTTAATTTCCCTGGAGTCAGAGTTTTGATGCATGAGGATCAAATACCACTTGCCTCTAAAACAGCCTCCAAAGGCAGTTGAATTTATGTGGGTAAAAGTGATAGAATGATGTAACCCCCTCAGTCTTCTGTTTGGCCTTCATCTTGTACCTACTGCTGGCACCCTACCAGGCTGTGTGTGCATGCAGTCCTTGAGCCTCCAGCCCCAGCTCGGAGGTGACAGTAGCACTGGCCTCCCTCTGTGACCACTTCTTGGCTGTCACCTCCACCTCTCTGTCACCACTCACAGCTGCTGCTGCTTGCACACCTCAGACAAGTGCTCCTTCCCTTCCTTCTCAGAGCAAAGCAAGCTGGATACTAACCCAGGGGGCACTATGCGCCCCATGAAGAGCCAACAGTGCATGACAGTCTGCTGTGCTATGTGCCAGCTGTGTACTCAGTGATCTCAGGTCTGAAACAGCACAGAAGGCATTGAGCCCGATACCCCTGGCGTCTGACATATCCATGTAAATGAATGATTAACAACTTCTCAAAAAAAAAAATCCATCTGAACCATACAAAATGTTTTAGCTCTGGATTTCTGGAAGAGGGAGTTTTAACACTCTCATTTGTACCTTTTCTTTCAAAGCCTCAGTTCACCACTTCAAGTCAAAGTTATGGTCAGAGATATGCTATATAGGACCACATGACATGGATATTTCGGGCTTCATTTTTCTGTGGTGCTGTGAGATGGACATTTTAGCAAATGTAGTGCATAGCTGGTCTTTCTTTCCCCCCACAACATGTTTAGATACAGTAACAACAATATGTACTTCAGGCTGCTGGTCAGCTGTAATAAGATGGATCCATCTCTCAGGAAGAACAAGATGGTTTTTGGAAGTCTCCTCTTTCTGAAACTGCCTCTGGACCTGGTAACTATTACAGCAAGTAGAACTGAAATACAGAAGACATTTGTGGTACTAAAAGGCTGTTAGATTAATGTCTTCGGTGGAATGGTTTTTCAGAGAGGAAAATTTAACAGTCGTTGATTGCATATGTTAAAGGAGGGAAGGTCTAGAACCAGTTCTCTAAAGAGTTAACATCCCTCAGGGCCTGAGATGCTGCTGCTTCTGCTTGCAGAGACCCATTAAAGACTGCAGCATGCATGAGAATTACAAACCCTACTTGGGGTCTCTGGCGGGAGGAGGAAGGAAAGGCTGTGGAGCAGTCGGAGAGAGCACATGGAGATGACAGTTTTTTCTGCAGCAGAAGTACCAAGGGTTGAGGTATTGTCAAACCCTGATGATGATAAGGGTGTCTGTTCTCTAATTCAGCATTACTCCAGTGTATTACAGGCTGGACTGAGGCCACTAGCTCATTTCATATGATCAACATAATGTGGACATCACATCTGGTTACATGAGTAATACGATGGCCAGCAGGAACCTAAAGGTAAAAGGTTTGGTGACATTTTATTTTCTAAGTTCCTTAAAAGTTAAAATGAAACTAGGAAGCAAACATCTGAATGAAAGAAATCCAAGTGATATTTATGGAATTTTTTACTAGGCAAATGCCACTACTAAAACAGACTTTCAGTACATGAAATGCTCTTAGGGCCCTCGCTATTCCCCCAAGACTGTCTATTCATTGGTGTATGCCTGTGTGTGCTTACCTTGTTAAAGACACCCCAGCAGTGTGTCACTGAGCTATGGAAAATGTAAGTCTATGGGAAGCATTCAGCTGCAGCTCATTTGTATCTAGCCACAGGATCAGGAGCTTAGAGAGCAAATTTCACATCACCACAAGAAGCCCACGTTTCTTTTCCTCAGTAATTTTGTCATGCGGCATGTAGTTTTGATTTTTCATCCCAGACATGGTTACTCTAATACTATAAAGTAACCCATTTGCTCTCCTCCACATTTCCGCACATAATTAATGAATGAGAGTGCATAGATGAGAAAAGCTGGCTCTTTCACAATGTTCTTATCAAGCCACTGGCAAATTCCTCAGGATGAGGAAGAGCAGCTGAAAACAACCAAATATCAAGTCTCCATCATGATGCCTCAGGACTTCAGTGCTGTTGATAGGGACCCTTCCTGCAAAGTAGATCAAGAAAATTACCATTATAATGATAGTGTCCTTGCTGTTCTCTAGCCCATGCCCCACCTGGCCCTGCACCACTGTAGGATCTTCCTCATGGCTTGATCTCGCCTTCCTGCACAGAAATGCCAAGAAACTCCATTTCAGCCCAGCCTTTAGCCTGGTGAGAAAGACTCACAGCTTAAAAATATGGGGGAACTATTGGGTGGAAGTCCCCACACTTCCCAGGTGAGCCCTGCAGGGTATTTCTCTCTTCGTCTTCCATCAGACAGCTGCTGTCTGGTATAGATTCAGTACCAAAAGGATAGATTTAAGGATACATCTTTTTAATGCAAAGCCCTGCTTTAGATGTCCATTAAGACTTGTTCTGCTGTTTATCTTTGGCTGACCAAACATCCCCTTTTTCAGTCTCTGGGAGCACTGGATATTTTCTGTGAAGCTGCCTGGTCTTGTTACGAGAAAGACAGGCATATATTTCTGTGAAAATATACTCATCCAATGAGTTTACACTAAGCATCTAACTTAGGAGGCCCCAGATGCCACACACCTGCCCTATTACAGCCCTACTGGGACAAACTTGCTTTATGATTTAGGTCAATCTGCTTAGGGGCTGCCTTATGAATCAGGCTGGTTTCAAGATCAAGACAATGTACCTAAAAAGTACTAACCAAGAAGAGCTTGTGTCAGGCCCTGTTAGCCAGGACTAGGGCAGTTCCTCCTCTGCTCCTTCCTGGGAGTAGATTTGTTAGCTGTATTACCTCTGTAGTTCAGATAGTAACAACTATTTTGGAAAGCAAGGTGGAGAGTGGTCCCCAGGTTTGATTCATTTCTGCTCTTCTTATTTTGAGAACAAAGATAAGTTTCTCTGTTCCTCTGCTACGACTCAGGAAGACTGAGACTGGGTTGTTTAGTCCATGGCACAACCCAGCCCTTAACCTTACCTTCCTAGCCAGCCATGCCTAAGCATCACTAAGTAAATGACCCAGTCTAGGACATTAAGAAAGAAATTCCTCCTGTCTTCATCCTGTCACTGAAATGAAAATATTAGTAGCTACTTAGTTAATAACTATGAATTAGATAATGTTTGTACAGTGCTTACCTACCAAGAAGAGCTGGGAAGCATTAAGGGTTTTTAAAAAAATGCTAAATTGGAAAATTGCTTTAAAATTAACTGCTATGAAAATGATAAGCCTTTTATGATTGTACAATGACTTTTTATTCTTCAGCAATGTTTCTGTTGTTGAGCTTTTCCATTGCCTTCATAAATGCCAACTGTCTGATGAGAAGGCTATTTACTATGAGTGCTTGTGATACATAATCTATATCTTTACCTTAGAAAGGTCTTGGGGGGAGGGAGAGGCAGTCATATGCCCTCTGATAATAGCAAAGTGAGGAACACAATTCCAAATGTATTTTTGTCATCCTTTTGCCTGAGGGCATAGACGGTATTTTGGATCTAGCTTTCTTGTTTTCATGTCAAAGAGAAACAGATGACACTACTAAAGTACTTTCTTTGGTGCCCTCTTCTTTATTTACAAAGGTGGCATGGGGAGTGCTCTTTCCAAGAAAGTAGCAGAAGCAAAACAGAATCAATAACCATGTTCAGATCTCTAATTCTGCCTTCCCAAAGGGGTTCATGATGAATATCACTGCTTCCATTTCCTCTGATGGACGTTCATGCTATTTTGTTTTCCTTATCTCTTCTGTTTTTCTCCTCACACAAACATTTTGGAGAACAATTCCCAAAACTTTGCCTTCGCCACCTGCCTCAGGGAACCCACCTCAGACTTGCAGCTCCATTGCTGCCAGGATGCCTGGTGAGTAGTGATTTCCCAGAACATCTTATCATGACATAAAAGTCTACTTAACTGCTCCATCTCATTAGCTCACAACCCCAGGATAAGGTACAGCTGTTATATATATAAGCAGGCATGTAAGTGTAACCAAAGACCCGGTTCACAGCAACAACAGTAAGCTTTCAGCAGAAATGGAGAACTGCAGGAAAGAAGAAAAAGGCTACAAGTTTAAAAGCATCAAGTTTACAGCTAGAACAAGAATCAGATGGCATCTGTTGTGCTGTGAGACTTTGTCATCTTGTTTTATTTTATCTCACAGCAGTTGCAATTGTCCTTTGATTCTGACAGGCTATTATGTTATTTTCCCATGAATTCTATTTGGATTTTTATAAAGGGTTTCACTGGACCAGATTTTCTATGTATGTCAAAGTGTTCATTGGTCCTGCTGTTATTTATGTATTTCTTCCCTAGGGATTTTAAGTACCTGAGAAGAGGACTCCAGGTACTGTTAACTGTCCTTAAAGTACTTCTTTGTCAGAAATGCCAGTTCCAATCAGATCAAACAATCCAATAGTGAAATCATTGTTGTATGCATCCCCCATTTTGACCCTCTCCAGTGAAGCTCGCCTCATGAACAATGTCTTGTGCTTAACTCCTGAGGATGAAGAGAATTTCTTTAAGACCTGCAGAAAACCAGCACTGGATGCCCACGCTTTTGCATTTCAAAATGCTCCACCACAGGTACTCCTGCTGGATAAAACTGTTGCAATGGCAAGGACAGCAGGAGAATACAGAGGGTGCAGTTGTAACGTGTCATTTCCATTGGCACCCTACATTTTCTTGCTGTTCTTTTCAAATCTGCAATATTTAACACAGTGCATCCGCTTTGTACAATGCTGGCAAGAAATTTCTATTTGACAGTCATTACCAATCATCAGTTCTGATCCAGCTGCTGGTAGAAGATTTTGGGGAAAAAGAAGAGTGGTCCTATATCCTGGAGGATATGCTAAGTTACATGGAGGACAGGGAAGTAATCCTAGGTAGTCAGCATGGATTTACTAGGGCCAAGTCCTACCTGACCAACCTAGTGGCCTTCTACAATGTAGTGACTGTATCAGTCAACAAGGGTAGACCTGTGGATGTCATCTATCTGGACTTCTGCAAGGCCTTTGACACGGTCCCCCACAACATCCTTATCTCTAAGTTGGAGAATTATGGGTTCAATGGGTGGACTGTTCAGTGGATAAAGAACTGGCTAGATGGTTGCATCCAGAGAGTGATGGTCAACAGCTCGATGTCCAGATGGAGGAAGG
>JAAGNO010029093.1:0-10436 GCA_033439905.1 Ceryle rudis
CCAGCCCAGGTGCAGGACCCTGCACTTGGCCTTGTTGAACCTCATAAGGTTCATCTGGGCCCACCTCTCCAGCCTATCCCGGTCCCTCTGGGAGGGCATCCCATCCCTCTGGCATATCAGCTGCACCCCCCAGCTTGGTATCATCTGCACACTTGCTGAGGGTGCACTCAATGCCATTGTCAATACACTGGTCGCAGCACAGACCCCTGAGGGACAGCACTCGTCACCTTCCTCCATCTGGACATAGAGCCCTTGACCATCACTCTCTGGGTGCAACCATCGAGCCAGTTCTTTATCCACTGAACAGTCCACCCATCGAACCCATAATTCTCCAACTTAGACATAAGGATGTTGTAGGGCACTGTGTCAAAAGCCTTGCAGAAGTACAGACAGATGACACCCGTAGGTCTACCCTTGTTGACCGATGCAGTCACTTCATTGTAGAAGGGCATGAGGCTGGTCAGGCAGGACTTGCCCCCAGTAAATCCACCTAGGATTACCTCCCTGCCCTCCATGTGCCTTAGCATATCCTCCAGAAGGATCTGTTCCGTGACCTTCCCAGGCACAGGGGTGAGGCTGACAGGGCGGTAATTCCCAAGGTCTTCTTTTCCACCCTTTTTAAAGGTGGGCACAATGTTACCCTTTTTCCAGTCGCAAGGGACTTCACCTGACTGCCATGACTTCTCAGATATTATGGAGAGTGGGTCAACAACTCCATCAGCCAATTCCTTCATTACTCTAGGATGCACCTCATCAGGTCCCATGGACTTATTTACATTCAGGAACCTCAGGTGACTGTGAACCTTGTCCTCGCTTACAGTGAGAGGGACTTTGTCTTCCTGGTCCTTGTCCTGTGGTCCACCAACTTGAGGGGAGTGAGGAGAGAGGCTGCCCGTGAAAACTGAGGCAAAAAAGTTATTGAGATGTACCCCATCTGCCATCAACAGGCCTGGCATTATGTAGATTGACCCACGGTCAAAAAACTCAGAGTCCGGCTGGTTGCACCAGGCTTGAAGCCAAGAATTAATCTGGTGGGTCCTCCTCAGTCTTTCTGTGTTGGACCCTGCAACTAGGGGGATAGAGGAAAACACTACCTGTGCTCCCACTCCCTTGACAAGGTGACCCAAGGCCCTGAAGTCTTGACTATGAACTTGCCTCCACTCCCTCTTTTCATCCAGGCTTCTGCCTTTAGCCTGACTGGGGCAGGGCAGAGGGATACCTGATCCTGGGTACTATTTAATGTGTTCCCATTTCTGCATCACGGCAGGCAGAGCCTGGCTCCAACAGTCTCTCTCGTCTTCGGCATCCCTGGTACTCCTTAACCTTTCTACCTCATCCTACAACACTGCCTCCCATCTGAGCAGATTGTCCATTTGCTTGCAGCACACACAACTTGGTCTTAGAGCATCCACTCGTTGCAAGAGAAAGGTGCATGCACTCGTTGCAGTCTGTGACCTGGACAGCTGCATGTTTCCATGGGAGCTCCATCTGGATTCCCACATGTCCTCCAGCGAGTGATGGGAGCTTTACCTTCTGCCATGTGGAGACCATGGCTGAGGTCGTCCCAAAGGCAGAATGCCACCATGCGCAGGAGAGCGGAAGGCCCTTGTCAGGTTTCCTGTTGCTCCCCGGGCCTTGGGTGCTGGGTGCTTGTGAGGCTGCAGAGCCTCTGCCCCAGTACACCCTGCTGGCACTGTCCCAAGAGGTGAGACAGCTGCTGTCTCACTGTTCAGGCCCTGAGAGTTGCTGTCAGTTCCACTGTGTTTAAATCTCCCACAGTTTCCCCGGCAATGCCACCAGCCATGTCACCCTCTCAGCCTCACACATGAGAGATCCTGGCTCCTGCTGAGTCTCTCCTTTCTCGCTTGGGCTTTCCTAGCCCTGGGAATATGACAGGAACTCCAAACATTTCAGTTTCATCACTCGCCACAACAGCTCCCCCGGTTCTGTAGGGGAGACAGTTCTGTGTTGTGTTCTTCCCAGACCTAGTCCACTGCTTGTTAAGGTCAAGGAACCTTCTGAGGTGTCTCACAGCTCCCTGCCTGCCCCTGTGCCCCAGTTTCCTTCCAAAGATACTGAGCCAAATGGCGTGTGCTCAGGGCCTCTTCTATCCTACAGCCAAGACTTTGGCAGCGTACGTGCTCTGGAACTGAGACTGCAAATTTCACCGATGACCACAGTCTGCTCCACACTGTGGACACAATCAGAGAGGACTGCTCAAAATGGAAAAAAACATCAGGATCGTCCACTGTCAACACATTAGTTAATTCGCTGCTGGTCAGCATGTAGACATTTGTTTCTGGAACATGAAATCTCTTATTTCAATGACAATGTGCATAACTAATAGTATGAACCATTACACGCAAACTGGAAGAGGGTAGATTTAGATTAGATATTAGGAAGCAGTTCTTCACTGTGAGGGTGGTGAGACACTGAATCAGGTTGCCCAGGGAAGCTGTGGATGCTCCATCACTGTTCAAAACCAGGTTGGAGGGAGCTTTGAGTAACCTGGTCTAGGGGCAGGTGTCCCTGCCCATGGCAGGGGGGTTGCAACTAGATGATCTTTAAGGTCCCTTCCAACCCAAACCATTCTATGAATCTATGATGTTATGAATTACAAGTTCCACAGTTCAGTACCTATGTAACCAAGATAGGACTGAGCTCCGACTACCTCTCCATGACCAGACTGGAAGTTAAGAATCCCACACGTACAAAGATACTTTATGAGTATCAGAGTTACTATCCAAAACAAATCCTCACTTAAGTGGCCATCTTCAATTCCATCTTTGAAAGGAAACTTTGCCAGTTAACAACTTAGTAAATTTCTTCCTTAACGTGTAAAGTTGCTGGAGTTTTCTTAGGGTGTTGCTCCCCCGCAACTCAGAAAAACAAACGTACACATAATGGACTCCTTGTCTGTCTGAAGAGAATCTAAACCTGTAAAACTCAACTTGAATACACTCTGCCATTGCTGCCTGCTTCTACAACTAGGGAGATACATGCATTTTCATACTTACTTGCATATCTGTTCATATCCTTGTGAAGTTATTAGAACTTTAACACTAGATTCATAAACATCATTTATGTTGGACCAGTGGGCCTGAATCTGAGGATCCTCAATACGACTAGCCAGGCTGTCAATGGTTCGAGCAGTTCTAGAAGATAAAGACATATTCCACGCACAGTAAGCGAGACAGCTTGTGATGTTGTTTTGTTTAAAAGAAATGAGGTTATTAGTTTAGCGAGATTCCTTGGGTGTGTGCCACAAAAAAAAAAAAAAAGGCAAATTTAACAGAACCACGTGGATCAGAGCTCTATTTCAGCAACATACTGGTGCTAAAGAAGCACACTTGTTTACTCTGTACATTCCACATACATTCTGCAGCAGTATTAAAGCGGCATTACTTGGTATCGGCTACTGCGCAGTAAAGAATACTAATAAGGAATTATACTCTATAAGAAAAGTAGGGACAATTCTCAGCAACCTGTATCATAACTGTCCCAGCAATCTCATTTATTCCTTTTAGGTTTGTTTTTTTTTTTCCACTAGCTGAGTGTTCTTTGCTCATATTTCACGATATGTTATCAGTTCTTAGTACTTAAACACTATTTTAAGAAAGAGGAAGTACGTAGTTTTAAGAACACTGAAAAAAGATCAATTGTGTTCCACACAATGGTACATTTCATTGTAACCTTAACAAGAATAGCTTGCGACCTACCTGCGTCTCAAAAAGATATGTTTTGCCTGCTTTATTATCTTTTCCAGAAGTCCTTCATTTGACTGTAGAGAACTGATATCATTTTTATCAAAAGCCTGGGGTCCTGCAAGTCTCATTCTCTTATGGCCAAAAGGTGCACTAGCTGGATGTGGCATCACTGTCGAGCTCAGGGTTTGCTTGTGACACTGCAACAAACAACAGACGTTATAGAAGGAAGTGAGCGAAAATGAAATAATGTGTACTACACATCAGGTTTACGAAGAGCACATATCTGCAAAAAGTGCAACTTTATAAACTTGACAGCACTTTCAAGCCAGCTTTACACTCATACTTTTGCCTCCCCTATTTCTGCAGGTTATTCAAACCTTGCGGAAAGCAATTCTTTTAAAAAAGGTGCTAGCTAATAAAAATGTGGTAGCATAGCAGTAGCTCCTCCTAGTAAGTCTGCCTTGTATACGTCTCTGGAGACAGACAGTATGGTCAAATGAAAAATAAAGCAAGCACTTTTTGTATGTCAATTTTTTAAGTCTAAAGATTTAGCAAGCTGTTAAAACTCAAGGCAGGAAATTCAAAACACTGAGCCAAAGCTTCATGAAACCTAGCTCAGCGTTTAAAATACTTGACTACTCCACACCACGGCGATACTTGCAGACCCCTGCTCTAAGGAGATGAGCACTACTCTCCGGAAGACAGTTTCACAACTGCGTAGACATCTAAAATTGCTTTCTTTCCTGAACAGATGCAACCTAAACCTTCTACCTCAGGTCTGTCTGCTAGATTATATGAGAATCTAAAAATTAAAGCAGAGATACAGAACTCAAAAGAAGTAAAGTTGTTATGGTAACTGACTGTTCTTTCTTCATGGGAGCGTGGTCTGAACAGATACCCACTTAAAGCACTTGTCAAGCACTAATTAGACACAAAGGAAAAAGGGCACCGATGAGCTGTACTGCAAAAGCCTTGCCCAGCTTTTCTGAAGTGAGCAGACAGGCCTAAGATTAAGAACTAGCATTCCATGAAAGCACAGAACTTCCTGCCCACCTGTCCACACTAAACTGAACAGCCTTGCAGAAATGGCTAGGAAGTGACTGGCCTCTGGTGGCGCTCTGTGGTTACAACAGTGCCGCACATTATGCAGAAGATTGAATAAAAGCCCCAAAACTCCTCAGTACTTGACTGTAAATGCATTACCTCTCTGATAAGTTGGTGCAAATTATGTTCCAGAACGTAGAGATGATCCTCTGGATTCTGTTTTTCAGAAGAAGATTTTTGTGACTTTTTGTCATTGGAAGAGTGACAGAGAGAAATAGACAACTGCAAACCTGCACAAAGCAGATGAAAAATAATAATACAAAATAATAATGAGGACAGTGGCAACTTTCAAGGAGGCTACCAAGAACTGTTTTTGTTCACATTTTACAGGCAGGAGTTTTACAACCAGTATTCACCGTGTCGGAGGAAAATCAAAGGATGATGTTGGAGAGCACAGCACCAAAGGCAAGTAAGACTTGCTGCTCACTGAGGTGTTGACAGGCCAACTGTGCACTTCACATCAATGTCTATGCCTCAATCCCATAGAAAAAGGTGAGTCCCTAGGACCCCATTCCTTCCCTGAAAAAGGACTAATTTACCATCAGGGAAATTTTAGGCAATCCAGAAACGTATACTTCACGAGAGATCATCAGCTGTGTGCTCCATGTAAGAACAGGGGATTCGGCAGTCGGCACTGAGCTGTGTTCACAGAGTTTAATTATCCTCACTGAAGATTATTAGCCTCCATTTGTCTGAGGACCCATTAACTCAAGACTTAAGGTTCACCTGCCTGCAGTCCAGGAGCAAAGACTTATGCACAGCTCTGAACTGCAATGTGCACAAGACATTGGAGTCGACAGCTTTAGGTGCTACTGACAAAAAACACATTCACAAAGAAAAACAATCCAAAATCCACACAATAAAATGAGTAAATTAGAAACTGAAATGCATTAGTTGAACATTTCTATAATTAGGAAGCAAAATTCAAATTCTGGGAAATTCTCTTCTTCAAAACTTTTGTAAACCAATTTTTTTTTTTTTAAGAACAGAGCATTTAAAAAAAAAAAGGTCACATCGATCAGAATTTCAATTCATGGTTAAGCAAATAATCATAGGTTAGGAAGTCTTTAAGAGTTTCCTACCTGGGAAAGGCTGAGAGATTATCTGATTTTTCACAACAATGTGAGGAATTTGTGATTTGATTTGAACAGCTTCTCGTGACAGCTGGGCAAAAATTTCTTTACATAGAAGAACATTCTGTGCAGTCTCCAACTTTGTCTGCCAGTGTGGAGAACCTGGAAAATATAAATCAATGTCTGCAGATGGAAAGAATAAAAAGCTACCTTCTTGTTCTGATACCAAATACTGTGCAGTAGCTATGAGTAATCACCAAGATAAAGGAGTCAATATCTTCTATCCAAGCTGAGTATTATCAGAATTTTATCTGTTAAGCAAGTACTTTAAAATGACACTAACGTATTTTACTTGGATTTTATATTTACATATACTGTGAACTGCAACTCCCTTCTACAACTGCCTATTACATTTCTAGGCCTTTTGAGAACTCTGAGAGCCTCTGATTCTTAAGTTGCAACTTTTCACTGCTGCTTCTAGCTTTATTAAATTCACTCTACATTGAGCTATCAAATATCTTAAATCAATGTATGTGCCTTCACAGGATTTATAAGACCCCAAATTCTTGGAGATTCTGGTCTGAGTAAGCACAGAAGCTCTATGCTGTACCTTGAATACCACATGAAACATCTCCATAGTAAAGCATCCCGTCTACATTCAAGATAGCACAAGCACTTGTGTCACAGGCCACTGGGAAATAAAATCCTGCCAGTTCTTTTTAATCCCAAAGAGTAAAGGATGAATTTTTCATCACAAAAGCTTACAGCTTCACATACTGGCACATATCAAATGAATCAATCTATCTGCCAGCTGAGCTGTTGGCAATTAATGCAGATGCTGCCAGCAGTTTCAGATCCAGTGAAAACATACAAGCCACAAAAACAAACAATGCATTTTGGGCAAAGTTAACAGTGCACAGAGAGTCATTCAGTTCAGCTGAACCACTGGGATGTAACTGGCTGAAACACAACACCTTGGTTTGCTTTTGGTTATGTGCTCAAACTTCTAATGACTAACAAATGGTGCTCCAGAATACTTAAAATACAATCCCAGCAATTTTGTTTCAGAAACTGAGTAAACACATACGAAGAACTGAAGCAGTAGGCTTCGAAAGCATCATATTTCCAAAGCCCAAGCAGCACCTAAAGAGAAGAGTTCAGTTTACATAAGAATATTCTTGTTCTCTCTCCTTTCAAGATATACACTGAAATATTTTAAAATAAACTTAATATACAAACCCACTTATGGAGAACATGCACAAAGAAACCCAACACATAGATAGCTATACCTGGTTTTGATTTTGGCATGGGTCTTTTGAAGAGATTGACTGTCCCAATGTCACCAATGTCTGGAGCTTGTTTCTGAATAGAAACCTAGGCGAAGGAGAACGTCACTTGATGTTTGTTCTTTCTTGCAAGCACACAAATACCAAAACAAAACCGAGGCTACGCTATTAAAGTTTCTCTGGCAAACCTTGATATAGGCTGATCCCTCTAAATCACTTGGAATTTGAACATCCAAAGGACAGTAATCCTCAGGTATCTTTTTATCCAGGTCAATGTCAGTGTTCTTTATTACTTCAAATGTGCCATGATGAGGAAATAAGGAGCCTAAAAAAGGAAGGACAAAGACATGCGTACTATGTATAAAGCATCTTCTGCAAATAATGAAACTCAGCTCTGTTTTGGAAGAATATGTATTTCTCGGTCTCTGAAGTTGCACTTGACTCAAATTTCTTAATGATTTCTTAAAAAAAGATAGGTAAATTCAAAGCTCATTTCAGCACATCAGCATCTTGGTCCTTCAGGGTGTGATGTGTAATATTTTAGAGTAAGTTAGTAAGTAGTAATTAATAATTCTGGAAGAAAATAAAAAGTGTTCCAAAATGGCATCAGTTGACGCAGGGAAGGAGGAAAACACAACAATAAAGAAGTTATTTGGTTAAAAAAAAAAAAGACAACTGCCCAAAGTTTTGCAATCAAGTATCTTACGATACAAGAAAGACTCTTAGTGATACAAAGGAATGCTAGTGATACTTGGCCTGCAGTCATGACACTATGACAATGTTCTGTCTGTAAAACACAACTGCACAGACAGTCATTCAGGTGGGACTGATAAAAACAGATGCCCACATCTGTCCTAGCTGCAGCCCTCTTACATTCAGGGCACACTTCATCTAATTTAGGATAAATAATCCAACAAGAGACATATCTACTGCTTCTTCATGAACACAAGATGAGTAAATCTAAATTTGTCCTCCCCCTCTTTCACCAACGCCAACAGGAGCCCCACATAACTGGTTCAGACGCCTGCTTTCTATCTGCATCTTAAGTTTTGTGAGATTCTGTATTCGCTCCTTCACTCCCTAACAGGCTCTAGAACTCTGGGCTAGGTACCCTCTCACTGTTCTCCATAAAATAATGCACATTCTCGGTATCATTTCTCACAAGTGTAGGAATAATAGGCATAAAAAAATATCTACATATCTTTGACAATGCTCTTTAGTCATATTGTTTAGGTTCAGGCAATCCTCTGATGAGCAGGGAGTTAGACATGATGACCCTTATGAGTCTCTTCAACTTGATATATTCTATGACTCTATCATGTTTGCTTAGAGGAAAACACAACATACTCTGGTTTGGGTTTTGTGATTTGTTTGGGGGGTTTTTTTGATTGTTTGTTTGGGGTTTTTTTTAATTCTTTACAAAAAAAATATACATAAAAACTGAAGATTTATATAGTCTACCTGTCACTGTCAATGCAGAATTGCTTTCATAAAGCAATCTTTACTAGAATCCTACACAGTTAGCTTTAAAAAAAATTAAAATCACTTTCCAGGTTGAGGATGACACGGTATTTTTCTGATTAAAAGTTTCCTCTTTATATAATCCTGTCTCATAAATACAATGAAATTTTACTAAGTTATATTACGTATTATTAGAGATATTTCATCTGATCTTCCAGTTACAAAAAGAAAAAAAAAATAATCCTAAAATAGAAGTATCCATTCTTGAGAAAAAAGAAAGACCCTACTGCTTACCTGCACTTCTGTAGCTTAGATCGCCAAGAATTTTGTCTCCCACTTTTCTCAGCTTCCAGTGCTGCCTCAGTCTTAGCAGTTCAGAGTTGAAGTCTCTTTGCCTCTTATTTTCCTGGTTTTCAGCAACCGATTTGGATAATCTTTCTGCACCTTTCAACAGGATTTGAGCTGCTCCAGCTAATGACTTCTTTTTTGAAATCAACTGTAGAAACTGAGGATTCTAGCAACAAAAAAAAAAAGGGGGGGGGGGGAAGGAAAAAAAAAAACCTATTTGCACCTTAATTGTAAAAAAATATTATTAGTGGAAACTGGTAGCTTGGTTTTGCTGGATATTCAGTAATAACTTAGAATTACGTTCACACCAGCATTATAAGGTCATAAGTATCACTTTGACCTACAGCTTCAGCAAAGAGACCTTTGAAATTGGCCTCACCTCTCATTCTCAGCCTTACCCTGCCCCACAAAGGACTGTACCGGCACAGTGCAAGGAACATTTTACTATATACCCTGCGTATATCATTCATAAAAAATCCAATGAAATAAAATCTTTAGCATCAAGCCATACAAGCTACACAACAGTATACCTGTTTTGGAGGAAGGGGATCCTGCACAACCGGATCTAGAGTCATGAACTTCTTATCCTTGACAATGCTAAGGACGTCATACAACACACACATCTCAGTCAAGGCGCTTCTTAAGTTGTTCCTCACTGAATCCCAAGGCCAGAGGGATGGCTGAAACTTTACCAAGCCTAAAAATAAAACAAAGGATGGGAAAACAAAGGACTGTAAAAAGACAGGGCATGTCGCATTCTTAAACCACAGACATATCACACCAGCGTGAAACACAACATAACTGCACGACATCTGAATCTTTTCAACTCTACCGCTGCAATTTGCTGGGACTCGGTCACGAAAAGTCTTGCCCTGAGCCCCAGCCAGCCCTGGCAGTCCACGGAGAAAGACAAGCCAGGCCCAGGCGCCTGTGGGGCTGCAGTCCGGGCACCGCCGCAGCTCGGCAGGCCTCCGTCGGCTGAAGCCCGGCGAGAGAGCTCAGGCTCCGAGCCCAGCCGCGGGCCGAGTGACAGGGAGCCGCGGGCTCCGCCGCCCCCTCACCTTCCTCATCCTCCGCTTCGCCCGGCTCGGCCCAGGCGCGGCCCGCCGATCCCGGCTCGTCCTCCTCAGAGCCGGAGCCCTGGCTGAAGTCGATGCGCTGCGCCAGGCGCGCCAGGTTCTGGGACATGGAGAGCGGCTGCAGGTAGGTCTCGCTGCCATCCAGCCCCACCTCCTGCACCTGCTTCTCGCACGCCGACTCGATGCTGATGCGCACCGCCGGCACGCCCGCCATCTTGGGCCGACCTCCGACCGCAGCGGCCAGGTGCGCGCGCGCCCCCCGCGCCAACTACGGGTGCCGGGGGGAGGCGGGGCCGGCCATAGGGGCGGGGCCAGCGCCGGACGGACTCATCCTTCTCCGAGGGGGCGCTCGGGAGCAGGCGGAGTCGGCCCGGGGGC
>JAAGNO010029094.1:0-23612 GCA_033439905.1 Ceryle rudis
CGGCCACGCCTGGCAACCGCTTCTAGCAACGGCGTCGCCTCGCGCTCCGCCCCCCTCTCCGCAAGTCTCGTGAGATATCGGCGCCGCCGACTCCTCTTCGCCTGCGCGTGGGGCAGCTCTCGCGAGAGGCGGCGGCGGTTGCCGGGCCCGGGTGCAGCGGCCGGTGGCGGCGGGGGACGACGGCTCGGTCGCGGCCAGGCGCGGGTGAGTGGCGGGCGGAGGCAGCTCGAAGGGGCGACTGAGGGCCTGGCCCGGTCCGCTCGGGCTGCGCGGAACGCCGCTCCGCGGGGGCTGCGCTCCGGGGTGCCGCGTCGTTCCCCCGCGGCCAGCGCCGTTGTCACTGCGGCCGAGCCGGCGGAGCGTGCGGGCGGCGACGTGCCCCTGCGGCCTGGCTCTCGGCCGCCGCTTCTGGTCCGTGGACCCCCCTCAGGGCTTATGGTAGGCCGGCCCGGCCGTGCCTCAGCCGTGCCGCCGGCCTGGGCGAGCGGCTGCGGCCCCTGGCCCAGCGAGACACCGGAGCGGTGCTGCAGTGGCCACCGAAGCGCGTCGGAGGGCTCCAGCCAGCCTCCCGAGGCACGGCACCTCTCCGCGCGCCTTGTCTCGGCTTCCCCTGTCGCCCGAAACAGCCCGAGTGGTAGAAAGCGTCCCTTTGTCCCGTGCCTTGAGCGCGGAGGGGCTTGTGGTGCCCCGAGTAGGCTGAACGCTGCTGCTCTTACTGGTTCTCATGGTGTGGTCACGGGTGAAAGCTGCCATTGCTAGGGGGGCTGTACAGCAGCAGTATTTCTGCTTAGGACTGCCTGCCAGCAGTCGTGGAATTCCTGAGCATTGATTTACCTACTCCAATGACTTCATAAAGAGTTCACTACCTTTATATTTTTTTTCCACATAGATATATTTTATTTGAACAAAATATCAATTATTTTTATGAGAAATCTGTGGTAGTACAGTTATGTGTCACAGTTGCATATCATACCTTTTATTTTTCTTTATATTCTCTTTTGTTTCTAGCTATTGTTTTTGCTTTTTGGTTTTGTTTTTGTGGGGGATTTTGGGGGGGGTTGGGTTTTTTGGAGTGGGGGGTTAGTCTATTTTTTTCCTTTCTATCTCTGATCCTATCAAATGTGTTACTGTAGAACTGTTTCAGTATTTGGATGCAGATTTGTTTCTTGCACTTGGCTGGCTTCCTTGTCCAAAGTAGGGGTTGAACATTGTATCTTTTTGTTCTTTACCACTGTCTGCCTCTTACAAATTTGAGTACATGCTTAAAACCTAGCTTCTTGGTGGCCTTTTGACTGTCATTTTTGTTCTCCACGTTTTTGTTTGCCTTTTTTCTTCACGACTCATCCTCAGTAATCATTTTAAGAGTCCCTGTGTCTTGTTGCTGCAGCATTGGTGAACCTGTCTGTCCCTGGAAGACCCTCTCTTTCTCTCCTCAATTTGCTTCAAGTAGATGATCTGGAAGTACAATTCAAGTTATTAATTTCACAGTATTCCCAGTTCATAACCTGATAGTTCACACTTATTTTCTTTTATGTGAGCTAAAAATCTGTCTCTGCGTCATCTTGTGTAGGTTACCTTGAATTGCTATGCCTTGAACTCAGGTACAGACAAAAGAAACTAGCTGATTTTTTTTTTTTTTCTTCATAACAATTTCTCTGTAGTCAAAGAAAACTGTTCCACTGTGTTTGTTTTGCAGGTCTGTCAGTGTGGATTTGTCTTTGACTAGGTTTCTTTTTGGCGAAACATCACAGAGAATTTTTTTTTCTGTTAAGACGCACAAATCTTGTGCCAAAAGCCTTTGCGTTTTACCTCACAATTTGTACCATTTCTGTCTCAAAACCTCAGTACATCCTGCCCGTGGTTGCAGTCTACCGATGGTGCCGTTCTTAGGAGACTGTTCCTATGAGTTTTTTTCCAGTTTGTATCTGTGCTTTTGCCCAGTGTGTTAATGCCGAGGAAACTGGGGATTAAGAAAGACAACAAGTTAAAGTAGTTCTCATGTCACACATTCAATTCCTTCTTGAAGCCCAGTTTTCCTCCGAGGCACCACTGCATTTGCAAATGGGAAACAGCTGATGTGTGGATGACACTGCTTATTAAATTAGTCATAAATGTCATCACTGTTGTTTTTTCTGTCACTTCATTGTAATCTGTCTGCTTTCCTAGATCGCAGGCTTGAGGCTGGGGCTGTTTTGTCTTCTATACATACACAAAAATCAAAATCTCCTTACGTGATAATTTCTTTCAGCGCAGTTTTCCTTTTAGCAGTGTTGTTTCAATCTTCACACAGTGCTGTTGCTTATCAATAAAAGTATGTAACTCTTTCAAATCTGTATAAAATTGAAAGCTAGTTTAAAATTCATTTGAAATGTGAAAAATTAATTGGTGTTTTCTTGCTCACTCAAGTGTATTTTACAGCTGGGTACAGCTGTGGGTATAGGCCTTGCTTGTTTCTTCAAGAAATCCTGATGCTCTGTTTCATGCTACTCATCTTGTCACTGACCAGGAGTGATGTGAAGCCCTGTGTCTGGTGCTCTCTGGCTTATACTGGTGGGCCCCAGGGGATGGCTCTAGTGGTAGTGGTGAGAAGTTATGTTCTGCTCCTTTTTCCTGCAGGGATAACCACGATTCTCTTTCTGTGTGGGAGAGGTTGTGCAACCAGCTAAGCTTTTTAGGCAGATAGGTGTTTTATCATCACGTTCCTTTTAAGAAGATCATCAGCTTCACATGATTTTTTTTTTTTTTCTGAAGTCCACTGCTGACTTACTATATTAATGTTGTGACTGTGTTGCAAAGGATGTTTCTTCGCTATGCTTTAATCAGTGTCAGTTTGATAATGTTTCAATGATACTAATTTATAAAGATACTTTGTGGCTGATGTCTGCAGTAGTTTGCAAGAAACTCACTTGGCAGGTATGGATTTCCATTGTATATGGTGTTTGCATTATGAGCGTGTGTACTTTGAATTTCTTAATTAGGATAATGCCACTGTGCTTGCATTCCCAGTAAATCTTTCTTGTGCAAGTTAGGTTTTGTTGTAGCTCCCTTTGTGCTTTGATGACTATAGAGAGTAAACAGACACCTTTTAAAGTCTAAATAATCTGAATCTTGGAGTTTTGCTGGCATGGTGAATGCCAGGTTTTGTCCTGGGTGGCTGCTGGTCTACTGAATGTTTACAGTTATCCTGGTTAGCTCACCTTTAGAGTATATTTCACTGATGGAGCAGGTTAGAGCAGATGAGCTTCTGAAACCTGTCCTACTTTACCAAATGCTTCTGATCAAGGCTTCAAGCTGAGTATCTGCTTGCAGTATTACATGTTAGTTGTCTAAATGTTGTCTTCTGTACTGATAGCTGGAGCAGTCCGTTCTTTGCTCCACCTGAACAGCTGGTGTCCAGAACATGACATCTTGGGCCTCTGCCTCAAAACTTCAGGCTATTTTAATCATCTTCTTCAGTAAGACTCTGAGGCTTTGCAGCCTTAAAAGGACTTAATAAATACAGTGTGGCTGGCTGGCTTGAAACGTGTTGATATTGGTTGAGATTAGCTTCACTTTTTTTCTGAAAGACTTCCAAAGAATTATTTTTTTTCCACCTGCAGTACCTTGAAGAGTGCAAGTCTTATATCTCACAGCAGTATTTTCACTTCTGTCCAGTGCCTGATGTCATATAAATCTTGCTTAATCTGCTGTGTCTTGTATTTTATCATGGCACAAAACTGAATGTGCTTTAAGTATTACTTTAAATAACTTCTACAGCTATCACAAGTGAGTGTATGATACATCCTCTCACGAGCTCTTCAGTTGGTGTTGTAAACACATTAATTACTGTATTTTGCAATGCCTGGGGTGGCTTTGCCACATCAACTATTAGTGTCCCAAACCCACTGGGCGTCTGTCTTTACAATTCCCTTGGATTTCAGTAGTCCGCAACCTTCATTAATTAGTGATGATTCTGGCTTCAAGTTGATGTTGTTAGCAAATCTGAAGTGTTCTATCTGTCTGTGTTGAAAGCTTTGAAAATTAAAGCCTGCCTCCTGATTTTCTGTTTTATACAATTATCCCCTGCAATAACTCTCTGGAGTATTAGCTTTCTGCAGAGGGGTAAGACATCATTCTTTACACCTGGAGAATTGCTTATTAGCTCATTAGGATGGCAATTTGGCCAGTATGATAGTGTTTTGTGATCTACAAAGGCTGTATAGATCTGTTTGGTTTTGTTTGTTAGTGGGTTTTTTTATATTATTATTTCACGTGCTCCCAGTGCCTTTTCACCTTTACCAACCTTTCAGATACAGCTTCTTGATTTCATGAGAGGCATGGAATAGCATTTGGGGCCATGTGCTCTTGCAGGTTTGGGGTTTTTTTATGCTCCAAACCAGAATGTTCAGCAAAATATACTATCTTCATTCCCCACAGTGTGAATTCATGTGGGGAGAAACAAACAAACCCAAAAAACTCTTATTTGAATCCAAAGTTGAAACATTCTCTTTTCTATTGCAGGGGGAAAAAAAAAAAAGTGGATTTGCAGAAGTGTTTAAAGATTAATCAGGAGGCCTAGTTACTTTAAAAAAATTTACACAGCATTTGCTAATTGAAAAATTTCTATTTTCAATTTAATAAAATATCAACAATTATTCCCTATGTATAGCCTCAGGAGTTTGTTAAAACCTGGAATAAAACTGATAAATAGTATCTCTGTAATCCATGCAAAAGTGCTATCGGCAGTGGTCAAGAAGAAAAAAAAAATGCTGCATTACAGCAAATTCTTTTCTTAGAAAAGTGTTATTTGTTAAGATCCTGCTGGGGGGAGGATGGAGGGAAGACTGTTTCTTCTCAAGTTCCTAGTGTGAAATGCTTGGAACTGCATTGGAAGTTTCACAAGCTGTGACTTCAGACACTTTTGGATTGTTTATCTTCTTTTCTCTAGTTCTGAGTTGTGTGCCAGTCTGGTACTTCATCAGTGACGCTGCTGGGGTTCCTCCCATGCTTTAAGCAGGGAAGTGGGAATGCTGTTGTTCATGAGGAGCAGTCCTATTTGTTTCTTTCTGTCCTCTGTAATGGCTTAAGTGTCTAGCTGCATAGCAAAGCAGATTGAGGAACTGATCCTAGCAGACTGAGGGGTTGATCCTACTTAAAACAGTCTTTCTTTGAAGCGTACGTGCACCTATACCCTCCTGCTGAATCTGGCACTTTAATTAAATGAAAGATTGGGAGGTGGCAGAAGATGTGAAACAATTTAAGAAAGTGGCTCTAAATTGTCCCTTCAGTTGCAGTTCTCATAAAACCAGCTGCTTTGACATGTCTTCCCAGTGCAAAAGTACCATTCAAATACTGACATCTTACTTCAGTTAAATGATTAAGAACTAGCTGCTGGAGGACAGCCTGTTTCTGATAAGGCACCTGCTTTGGTCCATACCTGAGAAGCCGAGGTGTTTAAGTCTTTCAGATGGTTTTAAAGGGAAGAGAGCATTTGTGGGAACACACAAAAGCTTGACAAGAAACCATGATGTGAAATGAACCCATCATTGTGGTGCTACAGGAGTTGAAGCAAGACACTGCTGTAGTCAGTAGCTGGGAGTGATTGCAGAATGGGAGCTGTGGTGATCCACTGGGAGATTGCTGGTCTTGGCTTTTTGTTCTAAACTGTGTTGTTGCCATGAGTAGCAAGACTCGCTTTTGTGCTGGAGTCACTCAATCTAATGAACACAATTTGTTTCAGTTCAGTATAAAAGGTGTCTCTTTTTGTATTGCTGGTTTATGAAAATGGTACATCATGTTGCACCTAAGTTTGAATGACTGTTGCTGATATAGCTTATGACTGGCCTTATAAACCAGCCTTCCTCCCCCTTGTCTCATTAATAATACTTTTTCTGTTCTGAAATAGATTGTAGGTTTCTCCTTGTTAAGCATCTAAACACACCTCATAAATACATGTAAATCCCATAACCTTCTTTGTGTAGTACTGTGCTTTGAGAACCTGAATTTCCAGGTAATACACCATGATCCGATGCATACAATACACTCATACCCCATGAGTCTTCCAATCAAAGTATGCTTAGCTATAGAAAATATAACGTGGTGGATCTTGTACCCTTGGTATAAACTCTGTTTTCTTTGTTAGAACTGAGCATAAAGGAAAACCTAAAACGAAACTAATATTTTAAAAAGGCTTGTTCTTTTTTTAAAAAAAAAAAAAAAAAAAAACCAAAAAAAAAAAACAAACCCAAACCCAAACAACCCTTGTCTAAATTTAGCTAAGAGAATCTGAATCTCTCAGAAGAGCTTGTCTATTTTCCATGACTAGAGGGATGTTTTGAGAAGCTACCTTGCTTTAAAGAACTCTCAATTCCTTTGAGACTCGCTTCCAGAAAGGATAAGTTTCATTGAATGTGATAGAAATATAATAAAGGGCAGTGGGGTGGAGATAGAATGTTTTTAAAATATTTAGCTTAAAATTTGAGACAAATATTGTAGGCTTATTCTTCCATCACTCAGTAGGATTATCTGTCTGTAATTTGATTTTATCTTTTTTCCAGATGCTGTACAATCATCAGCTGTTCACTTGTGGCTACTTTTTCATTTTTGTTACCAGGTCATTCTGAACTATACAACTCTCGTGACACAAGTGTCACTTATAGGTATGACTTGAGCACCAGCCATTTAAGATTGGCTATCTTTATTGAGAGTCACAAGGTTGTTTTATCTACGAGTGAATTTTAGTGGCTTTTGAACATAATGTCAAGGACAGGTAGGGCTATAATGACTATTTGTCTCTTTTTTTTTTTTGTATGACTTTTCTGCAAAAGTCAGTGAAACTGGACTACATTCAGTGTTTTTAAGGATTGCTGTTGATTCCATTTTGGAGTAAGGACTCAGGTTAATCTTAACTGCTTGTTAAATCTTAACTCTGTTTTCCTCCTGGGCAGGTATTCAATTTGTAAAACTGTTCACACCTCTTTGACAGCAGGTTCTTTCTTTGAATTAACTTTATACACTTGAAAGAAAATGACAGTGTGTTTGCTTTGTATTTTATAACCAGTGACTTTTCTGTTTGGACACAGTGAAATTAATTGTGGCAAAAGTGAAGTTGCCTGCCAATGTTTATAGAAATTTATTTCTTGTAACAAAATAATTATTTTAGTGCAGGTATCATCAAAATGTATAGAATATTACTGTCATACAATTTAGAAGTTGTGCTTCAGTATATCCTATCTTTTGTAATCTTTATTAAAAAAAACAAAACAGCACTGAATTCTGCATGTTTTAATTTTTTTTTTTTTCCTGTGTGGCATGATTTAAAGGTAAACACTACTCTCTTAATGTAGGTTGTGAGTGCTGCATGTGTGCTTTTCAGAGCAGTAGTGTGAGGAAGCTGGCAGTGGAATGGCAGGACGGCCTCATCCTTATGACAGTAACTCCAGTGATCCAGAGAATTGGGATCGGAAATTGCATAATAGACCTCGTAAACTTTGTAAGCATTCAAGGTAGGTGCTATGTACCATCTATTGCATCTCAAAAAATACAGTTACAGTCCATTCTAAAGGCTACTGTATCTGGTTGTGGCAAGTCCTGTCATAAATTTTGTGGTCCTTCTCAAAAGGAATGCTTCTTAACTCTTAAAGTTATTTTCTAACCTAACGGATTTGTCAGCTTCCCTAATACGTGCTTGGATTTGTTTTACTGTTGGTAGGATTGTATTCTTTTTGTTAAAAACCTATATGTCTTGTGTACATATCAAGACAGCAGTTGAGTGACTAAATATATGATATTTTTGGAGGTATTTACTAGGATTTGCTTCCTGTTCATCCCTTTTTAGTTGTCAGTACTTTCTGTTAAGTAGCATACTTAAAACATGTGCAACTTGTTTGTGGTGATAATAGTTGCTTGCGCACTACTATCACACTCTGTATCACTTGCTTTGTAAAGCTGTGTGTCAGATCTCGCTTTTTCCTGCATCCCTCATTGTAAGAACGTTTTTTTTTTTAATGCTTCTGAAGATATTATGAAGTTCAATTAGTGTTTTTTCCAGCATATCATGTTCAAAAATAAACTAAGCAAAGGAGTTAGTCACCTAGCAAAAGGATGTGAAGAAGCACGTTGCTGGAAATTATATGTGTATATAAGCATTCAAGTAAGTGTGCATCTTCCAAGTACTTTGCCCTTTTAGAAGTGCTAAATATAACTAAAACATCTCTGTTAGCTAGCTAAAATTGTTAGTGATTTTAGCTTTCCCTCTTGCAAAATGATAGGACAAGAGCTAAGGAGCACATTCTGTAACAGCAGTTTAATTCACATTTTTATTGCATAGATTCAGATAAACTTGACAAGTGTTGCCCAAAGTATTCTGTGAGCAATTAATATTGTGGGTTATTTTCCCGTCATTAAATCTCAAGTAATTGTGAGACATCCAAGAGGGCAGGAAAAAAGAAATGCACCAATAATTAAAAGGCTCCCGGGGAGAGGCACATAATTGTAGGCCTGTCTGTGATGTGAATAATGGAACAGTTAACACAACCAAAGAGGGTGACTGGTGCTACTGGTCAGTATAGGCTTATGGAATACAGCTTTCTACAGTTGATGTGTTTATTAAGATGATGGTGTCTTGTAAGTGGTTGATCTCGGCTCCTTATTTAGGATTAAAATGTGGCGTGGTATCGGCACATGAAAAAGGAAGATACAATAGTTGAAGACTGTTCACTGTCGGGTCTCAGAGTGTGATTGAAATGGGTGAATCATTGCTGAGTCCAGTTCATGTAGTTCATCTCTGATCCTGTGCTACCTCCCATGACTGGTGGTCTGGAATAAAACCTAAAACTGATATTGATGGGAATGACCCTTGATGGAGAGTGTGCAATAATGAAAAGGCTTTGTTAACAGCACGTGATCTGAGTGGTTTGATAAACTGTGTGCCACTAACCATGCATTGTAGACTACATCAACTCACCGTCGTTGGTAGTATTGGTACTGTAAAGAACATTGTCTCGGTGGGTAGGCAACTGACCGTTAAGTGTCCAGCAGTCAAAAGGCTAATGCAGCTCTTGGATGTGTAGTGATTTGAAGTCTAATATCAGCAGTTCAGGGAAGATCTTGTTCAGAGGGCGTTCTGAAGACACAGAGCTTACTAAATATCCTTTGAGACGTGGAAAACTCAAAAGTTAGTCTGATCAAGGTGTTCTTTAAGGATCCTTGCAGAAACAGCATTATGATGAGCTTTAGTCAGCATCAAGTTAGTAATAAAGTATAGCATCTGGAAGCTGAAGCTAGGTAAATCCAGTCCAGAGAAACAGCACACGTGTTTTACCATGTGCGGTCTGTTGTGGATTATCTGTTTTGGGGAAATGTTTAAATAAAATCTGAAGAGCTTTCTGAAAAGATTATTTGATGCAGATAGGAGTTAATCTAAGGAAGTCTGCGGCCTCTGCCTTTCAGAAAGGCTGCTCTTGATCCCTTTGTACGATCCCAATTCAAGGTTTGCACTTCAGAAGGTATGAAATCTATTCCTCTAAAATAACTGCAGCTAAGTTGGACATAGTTCTGGCAAAACACAATTTGTGTTTCCAATAAAATGCTGAATAGCCAGTGTTGGGGTTTGGTTTTTTTCTGAATGCTTTCGATGTGTATGTAAGGGTTATAGTATTTTAGCTATCATATGATTATTTTTCCCCAAAGAATGTAGACTCATTTTGGAAATCTTTGAGAATCTAACAGTTTGAGGATGTACTAGAATAAGGAGGAAATTAAGGAGAAATATCTCGTTACCTTGTTCCTTTGAGATGGTTGATTACTTCGGATAATTCAATTATTGGAAAATAGTGTACTTTCTTCAAAAGCCTGAACAAAATAACTGGGGTTTGGGTGGATAAATACAGACATGTTACTATTATTTCTGACTTAAATGTTGCTTTTTCTCCAGACAAGTGAAAGTCTGTGAAAATTGCTGTGAGAGGGGGGAAAATGCTTTTGGAGATGTATATTTTTTTAATGATGTAACTTGAAAAGATCTGCTTTGTTAAAAAGTTCAAGTACTGTAGCCTTATTTGCCTTTCACTTTCAAAATATACCTTGTTGTCTTAGGGGGGATAAAAAAATAGTTTAGATTTGAGAAATGTAATGGTGAAAGAACTTTATAATAAATCTCAACAAGGGAGTAATATTTAAGATAGACACTTAGCTTGTCACTTCTTGGTGCTTTGGAATGTTTAATCCTCCAGCCTTACCATTCTTAAAATAGCTTAGATAATTTTCTAGACTTACAGAAAATATAATCCAGGACTGTGAGCTGTCCTTCTGCATCTAAGGCTTATGGGGCAGCAAGGAGAGCCACGGGACTGCACTCTCTTCATTGTGCTGTCTGTTTGAGGCAAAGGAAGTAGAGCACAACTGTCTAAGGGAGGTGTACATTAAACAGTTACAGGTTAGCATGTTATCTTCTTTCTAGTTTCTCAAGTGTCCAATAATTGAAACTGCTGGCAAGTTGTACTGTTATTTTCCCTTCTCCTTTTCTTTCTGAGATGGACAATGTAATGGAAAACTCAGAAGGAAGAGATCCAGAAAATGAGGACTAAAAATACAATGCAAATGATCCCTGCTATAAATCTAAAGAGCCTGAAAGGATGAAATTATATGGTGTTAAAGATGAGTAATTAATGATGCAGTCTTGTTTGTTCAAGCTATTACAAAAATCTGAGCTGCTTTTTAAGTATCTGAATAACCTTGAGGAACTGTATGTTGACTAAACAGTGGCTAAGGCTCAAGTAAATCATCTCCAGATTCATGTTTTCATTATTACATATTGCTGCATGGTATTTTCTATTTAATTTTTCATTGGTTATTAGCTTCCCACATGTAATTGCTCTCTTGCGTTGTCTCTCTTGTTGTCATTGGAAGACTTATTCTAATTCTGTGGTACTTGGCACTTTCTCTGGAGTTGTGGAAAATCTGTGGCTTAAATTTGCCCCTTCCTAAAGATTTTTTTCCTGGGTGTAATTTTCTAAATCTACTTCTTTTTTAGTCCCATTTGGTAGTTCTTTGTTCATTGTAGTTAGACGCTCTGCCCGCCCTACTGCATGAATGAAAAAATACGGCTTTGCTGTCATTCTGTTTTCATGATTCTTGAACCTCTTGAATCTTTGAAACTCTTCACCTTCTTTGAAAATTTTTCCATAGGTGACAAGTTATTGTACAGATGCTGAATGCTGAGATTGATTTATTTTGTTTGTTTGTTTGTGGTTTTTTTTCCTTCCCACCCCCCACATTACTTTTGCTTGCTGGGAGGTTGTATTCATGGGTTCTGAATGGAAGTGCCACTTGCCTCAGCATTTTGTAAGTGGATGAAGCATCCACAGAAGGGTCCTTTCCTCATCTCTGGAATGATAACAGAATAATCTGTTTTCCACTGCAGGATCGGTTTTCCTTCTCTTGGTATAAACTGGATTTCTGCAGTTGAACATTACATAGCCTGCGCAGGCCTACACAATGTATGACACGAAAATAGTAAGGCCTGGTTTTGCCACTGGCTTGTGTCATAGTCTATGAATTTCCATGTATCATCATCTTTAACTGCAAACGTGCCTGCTCTTAACTACACCTTGGTATTGGCAGATCAGGTACTCTTGATCTCTATTTTATTGGCACCAGGATGGAAAGCCCTAAAAAGAAACTGAGATAGGCTGGGAAGAGATGTTCTTGGAATCTAGAAAAATGGGCTGTACTCGGTGATGGAGTTCAAAAACATCAGTCTACCCATCTTTTGTAAGGTATCTGAGTAAGGTATAGTAAATGGTCTTAAAGCAGTTGTGGGTTTGGGGTGGTTTTTGCCCTTCCTTTTTGACATCCTTCATTTCTGAAATGACTGTTTGTGAACACTGCTGAGAAGGAAGCCTTAGTGACTTTCTGTGCAAAAGCATACACCAAATCCTCTTGAACACCTCCAGCACACAGATAATCTTTACCAAATATTATTTGTGGTAGACTTTGGCCTCGTGCAAAGCTTGATCAAACCCTGACTTTTAATTAAGACACAAAGCATTATAGAGATGAAGTGATTATGCTCAGAACTATTATGCCCTAGATTTTTTTGGGCAACTCTTTTCTGCTTTGCTGTTGGCTCCTTTCTGCTCTGAGACTAGACACTATAATGGCTAGACACAGGTTCAGTAAGTGCTTGGACCCAGTTCTTTTGGCTTGAACTTCTGAAGCTAGTCTTGAAAAGTTGGTGCAACTTTCCAGCTCCAAAGAGAAAGTGCTTCTAAGTTTCTTAAACTTTGATATTTATCCAACATCCCCTGTTGAAAATGGAGAAGGAAGTGTTATATAAATAAGGGTTCTTTTATGGAGGTCATGTACTTGGGTAGCTGGGCAGAAGTCATAAGGTGTGAATGTATAGCTACCTAAAGGTTAATTCCTTGCTGCTTGAAAAATCCCTTTGGTAGCTGAACACTCATGGCATTTATTCTGATTTTGTTTATTCCTTCCTGAAATGGATCTGAGTTACTGAGAAATAGATTACTCATGGTTGAGAGAACCCACTGAAGACCAAAATTATGTGAATATTTACGAATTATGGAGCAGGAAAGTGTTCACAGAGTTGCTGTGTTTTGCTGAGAGAAGATCCTGTGGCACACCTCAAATTAATCAGAGAGCATTCTTTTGGAGAGCTTCTTTACTGGAGGTGGAGCCCCAAGTTAAGCATGACTACTGATTTTGATGGATGCGTGTCCCGGCCTGAGGGTTAGTTGGGTGGGATTCAGGAGCTAATCCATCCATGGCATGTTCTTGCTACCTGAAATAGGAGCAAAGGAGAGCAAAACACACCAATTAGATTGGATGTAAGGAAGAAGCTCTTTGCTATGAGGGTGATGGAACACTGGAACAGGTTGCCCAGGGAGGTGGTGGAGGCCCCATCCCTGGAGACATTCAAGGTGGGGCTTGACGAGGCTCTGGGCAACCTGCTCTAGTTGAAGATGTCCCTGCTGTCAGCAGGGCGGTGGACTAGATGACCTCTAGAGGTCCTTTCCAACCCACACATTTCTATGATTCTCTGGAGAAAAGACCCTGTATAGGGAACCAGTACTGAAAGAACCTTTGTGTCCTTGCACTTTTTCTTGTTGCTGGGAGACTGGTCTATTGGAGGCAAAAAATTGCCTACGAAAGAAGGGTTTTGCCAGCATGCTTTCTGTGTAGCTGCTTAGAATGATGTTTGCCATGGCTTACTTTGAAGGGAAGCAAAGATTTACAAGCCTGCTGTTTTTTTCTACCCCTGGGGCATGAGGAGAGTGGTTATGTGAACCCTCACAAGACCCTAAGAACAGGAGAAAATTCACTGGCTCAGATAATTGAAAATGTGTGAGCAGAAGTTTTCCCTCTCTATCTAAAGAGCTGACTCTTGAGTCTAGAATGCCGATGCTTTCCTGCCTTTCTAATCACAGGTTTCTTGCTTTTCTTACTGACTTCCTCCAACAGCATCTTTTGTTGAACAATCCCCCTTATTCCTTCAGCTGTCACCATATTTTAATTTCCACTCTACTGCTTATGACCTCTTTATTTAATTATTTATTTATTGTAAGTCATGCTTTTAAACTCCTCCAGTATATTGTGGCTCCTTAAAACAGCCTACAGACATTCTAAAAAGTGTCATTTAAAAAAGAAAGCTGGAGCATAATGCTTTCTTCCTTCTCCTCCTCCAAAGAACCTTTAGAAAATTTTATCCTGATGTGTATTAATTTGCTTTGTTGCTTTTTACGCTCGGTGGGCTTGACTTGTAATAAACCAATGCTTAGATTGTCACAAAGCATAGTGTGTTTTTCATGGCTTAGGCTTCCTGGAAAAGGGCTGTTGTTTGTAGTTAAAAAATGGAGGCTATGCTGCCTTGCTCTCAAAAGGCTCTTGGGGTACTTGCTTATGAACTCAGTGAAAGGTGAATTTATTTTCAAGATTAATCCAGGCAGACTTTACAGGAACAAATTAACAGTCTCCTGAAACTCGCACGGATTTGTCTGTCTTGTACGATTGCAAACACACATGAGTGATGTGACAAGAGAAAGTTAGCGATAACCTTTTCAGATGTGGCATGTTTGAGCTGAAACCCGACGAGCTGGCAGGACTAGAAATAGCTTCACAGATGGTACTTGGCACGGTACTGAGCAGCTCTCCTCTCGCACGCTCCCCACCCTGCCTGTCAGTTGCGGTACCCAATGGCTGCTTGGAGCTGGGGAAACGGCAAGTATGAATTCAGCTCACGGGAGGCTGCGAGGTCAGACGTCAGTATTGCACTACGCATGGCTGAGTCAGTGACTGTGAGAAATGGAATCGAATTAATATCTGGAGGGGTTTGCGTCTTTGAACGCTTAATGGACTGTATAGCTACAATCTCTTATCCTTGAGGGGAAGATGCTGGAGGAAAAAGTAAGGCTCGCGGATGGTGCAGTGAACTACTGAAGAAACGATGGAGATATCAAATATGCTGTACTTAACAAGTAATGCCAAAGGATGCTGATCTGGCTTTGAAAGCTGCTTTCTTGGAAGGAACAGAATTCCTTTGTACTCTGATTTCAAAATTATTTCCATGCTTTTGTGTTTCCTCCCTGGTAGATAAAAGAGGAAGGTGCGTATCTGTTAACAGGAATAATCCGTGGGCATTATTCAGGAGAAGAATGTCCTTTGTGTGCACTGGTCAATTGAAATGTCTGCTGACAAAGAACAGACTTCAGGGGGAGGAAGAGGGGCATAAGCATTGTCATTGTGTAAGTCCTAGCAATATGAGCAGAACAGGGTTCTTTTCTTCTAAAGCCTTCTAGCGTTGTATCTATAGCTTAGTGTAGAGATAAAGCTCTGTATCCCTATTCTACAAGTGTTGTGTCATTCAACCTAGGAAAGGATTGGATTTAGTTTATTGTTTAAGAAGAGTTAGTTAATACAAGTTTGGGATGATAAAGGGAGAAAAAAGGGTGAAAGTCTTGCTTAATATTCCACTGCTGCATCCTTTTCATTTAGATAAGGTTCTAGGGTGGTTTTGGGGGTAATAAGTGTATTGGCTTAGCACCATAATTCTATGTAGACAAAAAGCATTTTTATAAAACAAGTGTGTTTATTGGCAGTATTCAGTAGGATGCAAATGAAGGTTTTGTATTGGAATACACGCTAATTGTTTTGGCAGTGGAATTAATTCAGCTTAATGACTTCTTTTGATTATTAGTAATATATTCAGAGCAATATGTTGTTATGTATAAAGACAAACTGAAGCTCTCCTCACAGATGACTCTAAAGCATCATTAAACTAAAGAGCATTTTTTTTTAAACAGCTCTTCCCTTACTGCAAAAATAGGGAGCATACCAGGATGAAAAGTGTGCCATTTTGATGGTACTCTCTTCCCCTCCTCCCCCCTTTACATAATATTAAATAAGTTTGCTTAAAGAAAGCCTTGAGCTTTTTTGGGTTTCTTTGTGAGGCAGCTGCTTTTAAAGAAGTTGCCTCTTGCCTTTCCAAAGGCAGAGTTCGCTTGATCCATGACTGAGGGGGAGAATACATCACTGACAAAGTTCTTGAACTGGTGCAGTGCTAGTGCCCCAGTGTTCCTTTAGAGACAGGAAAAACTACATCTTGAATTTGTGAAGGTTTGTCTAAATATACCAGTATTCACGGGCTTGGGGGTTAGGTTTGTTTTCCCATAATAATTGATAAAGCAAAATTCTCTTACCTTTCCTTTGTAAACTTCTGGGTACTAGATGGATGACATAGATGGGGCTTTTTCCAGCTTTAATGAATGAGGAATTGAGGCTGTGGATTTAAAATTTTGGGGTTCCCCCCCCTTACAGTTTTAAATGCAGCATATTATTAAGCACACAGGAGAAAATTTGTCTTCCAGGTTGGTGTTGTGCCTCGGTCATTGCCCGTGTGTGTGTAGCGTGCAGCTGGTGGTCGTGGGCTGGCAAATTCATTTTAAGTTGACATTGCAAGTACTACTTTTCGGAGTGAGGGATCTGAAACTATAATGCATTTCTTGGAGGCTTAAAGTAATGCAGTTGTAGGCTGAAATTACAGATTAATATAGTACAGCAGCCAGGTGCTGCATTAGACCAGCAGCTTCCTCGGTGCTTTTAATTTTCAGCTTCTCACTGCTTCTTGAGAAGTACCGATGTTTGATTTGGTCTGAGTAATGCTTCTGTGAACCGCAATACTTTCTAACAGTTTGCCTGTTCTTGTAAATGGGGCAGCTCTGCTGTCAGTCACTTTCCCAGCAGTGTAGGTAGATAGCTGTGTTGACACAACTGTGGAAGTCATAGTGAATGCCAGTTTGGCTTGCTTCCATCGCTGGGGACAAACCTGTCCCCAGTTTGTCCCACTGAAGGAGCTTTGCATTTCCCTGTCCCCAGTGGCTTTGTTAGAGGGGAAAAAATGATATTGTTAACACATCCTTCTATCAAAAAAAAAAAAAATCAAAGATACTGAGGTCTTTGATTTGTTGGTGGTTTTTGAACAATCGTAACTTCTCCTAAAGCCTCTTCACAGGAAAACATAAGCCCCAGATTTTTCTTTTGCATGTACTGGCCACAGATGTAGCTCCTTTTTCATATTAACTGATAATGACACATTTTTCCTAGGCAAATATTGCAGTGTAAAAGCCAGTGACTGCTAGACATGCTAAATTCCATTTTCAGTTTCTCTGCGTTCAGATTTAAGCTCAGTTGTCTTGTTTATTGTAGAGCAAAGTTGTATTTCAGTGGTAGTGTTTATCTGAATACATGCCATTGAACAAATGGAATTTCACATTTTTGTCAGGTATATATCTGACAAGTCATAGAAATACTTTTTTTGTGCGTGTGTACCGTGACTCAAGAGCAATGAGATTTAAGATTGACATTTTAGATGGCTGTTATTAAGATGAGTGAAGATTCGTGATTCAGATGGTGCTGTCTGAAGGCAAATTGCTCGAATGCTCAGAAATCTTACAGTTTTGGCTTGTGCCTTTCATCTTCTGGCTAATAGATAATGTGCCAGTGGCTATTAGATAATGTGCCAGTCTCACAGCATTAATCTGTATGTCAGAGAGGAAAGAAGCAAACAAGGGAATTGTGTGGCCAGCTGCAATTTGAAGGGCTGTTGGAAATTATTTACTACTCTTATCTGTTTCAGAAACAATTGAATTAATATTTAAGGATCCTGTCTTCCTCAGCTGGCAGCCCCTGCCTCTTTCGTGGTGCGAGGTGCTGAATTGATGGCTCCTGTGTCCCATGCTCTGAAGGGATGGCCCTGGCTAGCAGCAGGAGGCATGTTAGTCTCTGCTTGCTGCCTCTCTCCTCCCAGGCTTGCTGGCTATACCTGCCAAGGCAGAGGCAGCTCCAGTTCTGATACTGGAAAGGTATAGCTGAAGCAGTTGCGCCTGGTGTGTTTCATCCTTCATTCAGACACGACCGTGGAGGAAGGCTGATGCCAGCTGAGGCAGCGTCACTTCCTGTAGCACCTGTTTTTCTCGACTCCAGTAAAGAGATTATTAACTATAGGCTTTGCCCTACTTTAGTGTGAACTCTGAATCACTGCTTAGAGGGTAATGTGGCTTTAGATGGTTTTCTGCATTAAGAATCCCATTTTAATTGCCTTTGCTGTTAAATGGTAATTCATGTCCGCTCTGCCAAAATGCTTGATAAGCCTGCATTCCTTACAGGGTTCAGTTTCATTTTCCAGTGTGTTTCTCTTTATTTAAAGCATCTAGAGCACTTTAGCTATTGAGAAATAGTGAGTCATACACTTTGATACTATAAAATGTGTCGCCTGCAAAATTCTGGTTTCTCACAGCATGATTAGAAATATTATCAGGGCTGGGATCAAAGCGCTGCTCTAACAAAGGCCTGATCACATGGGGCTTTATTGGGATTTGCTGAGATATTTTGGCACAGGACTGCTACGTACGTGTGCTGAGTATTCCACACACATACACCTTCACCCGCCCACTTTGTGGGATGGTTGGTTGTTCCGTGACGCACAATTAGAAACGTGCAGATGAGATACAGAGCTTTTTATTTAAAAAGAAAAATAGTGTGACCATTTATCAGGAAGTTTACTACAGTAGTAATGAGTATCATCAGACTTTGGTTTCAAGTTAGATGTTAATTATAGGCCGTAATACACATTTCCAATAATTTGTGGGCATATTTTGTACCTATTAAAATGGTTGTTTTCTGTGCACAGATAGACATATGGAAGAAAAGGTGCAAATGTTGTCCTGAATCATTGATGTTCTTGAATGAGAGGTTTGCAGATCTCCCTCTTTCGAAGTTGTGCATATTTCACTTTGATAATACAGAATTTACCTTTTCCTAATAGAGCAGTAAAACAAGGAAGGAGACAGATAAGCTGTGCTGAAATGCTGTATATCTTAATACATTTAGAACTGCGTTGGAAGTGCTGAGGAAAATGCTATTTCCTTTTAATGAAAGTGGTTGGATCATCATTATTCTTGGTCTGAGCATTTCCAGCCATAAGAAAGGCTTGCAGTTCTTTTACCTTACTCAATAGACCTTTGGCTGACTTCACAGCCTAAAGATGCATGTCTTATTGCAGCATATTTCAAGCTTGGCAGGAAACAGTATTGCAGCAGATTCTCTCTGCACCAAACTTCTGCTTTATTGGATACAAGATCCTTCCCTTGTTCAAAGAGGGTGGGGAGAAGCTTGTGTTCCTTAGGTGAGAGGTATATTTCTTTTCTTTTTTTTTTTTTTTCTCCTCACATTGTGCTAACACTCAGTTTGTGCCAGTGTAAACTGCGTTAAGATCCATCATAGTTTTTTTTTTTTTTGTTCTGATTTAAGCTCCTCTTCTTACAAGTCACTGAAAGGTGTTAGATGTTCCTTTTTTTTTTTTTTGAATAGTCTTAATTTTTTTGTTGTTGTTACTAGTTCTAGGCAATTGCAAAAGAGGACATTCTGCTCAACTTGCTTGTACAGTTCATGCTTTTAAAATTTGTTGTGCTTTTCTTAGCTAGGTCATTATTCTTGCCTCTTTGTGTTCTTGAATCCTACAGCACTCCTTCAGTCGTATTTAAGGTCTCTTGGTAAAAGTTACAGGATTTGCAGGCTGCAAGCAAGTGGGGCATTGAGATTCCTGGGGGAAATGATGACCCTTCTTTGTCTGTCAGAGCTTGTAGCCCTGCAGATATCTGCCACAATTATCCAGTACCTGAGGTTTCTGGAAAGTTCTTCAGTAAATCCCATAAATAAGGAGTGTTGTCATGCACACACATGAAAGGCAAACAGCTAAGGAACTGATTTAGGAGTCCTATTGGCATATAAGATATGTTTGTGTTGCTTTGATAGAAATATTTCTGGTTTGAAGTGTGCAAATAAAAAGTGTAAATATTTTGGGTAAAATTCAACAATAGCTGCTGCAAATTGATATTTAATTTTTAGGAAGTTTCAGAGAGTATTGGATCTCGAAGCAGACTGGTTTTGTTAGGAGGTTTAATAACCAACTGCAAAATGTAATCAATATTTTAATTTAAGGAATGTAGCATTAATCACAGTCTAAAAAAAACTTCCTAAACCGTTACATGAACATTTACTAGGGTAGAACAAACATCCTACTTGTTACTGACAGTGCTGTAGGCTTTAGCTTTTTAATAATATAATAGATCTGTTTGCTGTCTGGGTTGTTGTGGCTCACTAGTGTTCCTTCTGAGAGTAGCTGAAAAATGAAAAAAATGTGCAGAAATAAACCCTTGGCTGGTTTGTCATCTTGTATCAGCCGGTTTAATGTCGACCACCTTTGTAAAGGGGCTGGTTGCAAGAAAACCCCAAAGTCATCACTAAAAACTTGTGCTCTGAGAAGGGTTTTTCAAAACAGGCCCCAGTGGGGAAAAAATGAGCCTGAACTTTTAGTTTCATGGTTTGATTAGAACCATTCATTTAAGTAAGAATCAAAATAAAATGCTCAGTTGTATTTGACTGACTTGTTCTGGAAGGGATTTCTGTGAATACGGATGCACAAGGAGGCTCAACTGATCAGGCAGTGATCACACGGCAATAAACAGGTAATTCTTGCTGTCTACTTAACGTTCCAAATTATTGTTCGTTACAACAAAGAAAATGGAGGTGGATTGTGTTAATCTTCAAAACGTGTACGTGGAGTGCGAGTGCCTTGAGAATTGAAATGCATCATGTTTCTGAAATCTTGAAAAGCTGAACGTTTCTCTGATTTCTGTTTTCAGCACCTCATCTCGTATTGCTAAAGGAATAGACTACTCAAAAATGAGCCTCCATGGTGCAAGTGGCGGACATGAGAGATCAAGGGACAGACGCAGATCAAGTGACAGATCTCGTGACTCATCCCATGAAAGAGCAGAATCTCAGCTCACTCCATGCATCAGGAATGTTACTTCACCAACAAGACAGTACCATTCTGGTGTGTTCAGATTGATAGCATTTCAGGATGAAAATTCTTAAGCTGAGTTACTATTTTGTTAAAAGAATACAATAAAAGGCATTATTTGTTGATGACACAACATACAGATTTCTTACGTGCGCCCTGGGCTGGAAGTACTCTTTTTTGATAGGTCATAACTTTTTCTTTGGTCTGCAGTGTGTATTCCTACATTATGCTCTCATTTAGTTCAGATCAGAAGAAAAATCTAATTTTTATAAGAAGGTAATTTACTCAACACTTCCCCTTTTACTTGGTAGGGTTTAGACCTTTAGAAATATAGGAAGTAACTTTTTCTATTGATTTGGCTTAAGTGACAAAGCTGTGATGCTCACTTTCTATATTCTGTTGAGTGGCTTTGCAGTACTAGAATGCTCATTTGTTGTACAGGCTTTAGGTAGGTGAGGTGGCTTTGATGTCTAAGTGGTAGAAACTTCAGGATCTCATCTATGGACAGTTATTTTTAATGATGTCTTTGACTAGAATAGATTTAATTGAAAGCATTTGAGTTTAACTTACCAAGTTGTCATGTTTTATGCCTGGAAAAACATGAATTGCACAGCGCTCATGCAAATCTATAATTTCATTTCCTGGTTAAGGCTTTGTGTTGTTTTTTTTTCTTTTTTTTTTTCCTTTCACCTTTTCCCCACTTAAGATCGAGAAAAGGATCACAGTTCATCTCGACCAAGCAGCCCTCGTCCCCAGAAGACTTCTCCTAATGGTTCTGTTGTTAGCATGGGGAACAGCAGCAGAAACAGTAGCCAGTCAAGTTCAGATGGGAGCTGCAAGGCTGGTGGGGAGATGGTATTTGTGTATGAAAATGGAAAAGAGGGAGCTCGGAATGTAAGAACTTCTGAACGAGTAACACTCATAGTGGATAACACCAGATTTGTTGTAGATCCTTCCATCTTTACTGCACAACCTAATACAATGTTGGGCAGGTTTGTATCTTTTTTTTTTTTTTTTGACTTTAGAATAGAGCTGTAAATGCCTTGTAGATATTAAAACTATTTAAATAGCTGTTGAACTCCTACTGCTGATCTGCTGACATTTAATATTACCAGTTTGCAAAGGTCTCTAAGTAAAAATCAGACGGAAGTTTTCCTCTCTGTTTAGCAGTGATGCCAATAGATGTCTGTTCCCTAGAGACAAAGGAATTCACAAGTAACTTACCATTTCATGATGTACTCATTTCCTTCTGTCTTGTTGGGTACTGCTTTTGTATTCAGCCTGCCTCATTCCATTTCTTGGTTTTTTTTAAAGGTAGCTGCTTCATAAAACAAAGTAGTGAGTATAGATAAGTCACTTTCAAAATAACAAGGAGGAAAACCTTAGAGGAATTTATTTTATTTAATGGGCCTACCCTGACAACACTCAAACTCAGCACATTTGTCTTCTGAAGTGCCTTTTGGACAGGGGAATGTCAATATAATAGATCAGAGCTTCTCAGCAGACCTCTAACACTCAAAATGGTCAAAAGCTGAATGAAAGTCCACAGCACAAGTGTAATATTTTCTGTAGAAACTATAATGAGCAACATATTTGACCTGTTTACTTAGTGGGAAAAGATTCTCTACTTGCTCAAATACTGACTGGTTTTGCATGGTCCAAATGTAGAGACCACCACTTACAAACTTGAGGCAGGAGGGAAATGTTTATGTCTCTTGTCACTCTGCATGTGGCTTTTTCATTAAAATGTGTCTGTTTCTCGGCCCATAAGGATAATTTAAAACACACACTATATATATAAGCTGTTGCCAAGGTACAGGTAATAAAAGATGTTTAAACAATTTCTTCTTTGTTTAAATCACTGTCAAATGATGTGGGATAAATAATAGCCATTTACTCTATTTGAAGAAGTCAGAAGAGTTACAGAGAAAGCAAAAAGTGTTTCTCTCCATAAACTTTAAATGGAAATAAATAGAAGTAATAATTAATAGAATTCAAATCATTGATACAAGGCATTTGTATACATGTGTTATACATGTAAATATCCAAACTAACAAACTGGGAGTGTATCAATGTGAAGGTGGGCAGTGAAACAGTTTTCTTTTCCATGCCCAGCCTCAGAGTAAGTGGTGCTGGCTAATGCACTAGATTTGTGTGTGTGTTGCTGAGTTATTCTCCCTTTGGGATTGGTTCAAGGAACAAGCTTATTTTATCTTCCCCTAATTCAAAAGTAGGTTAATAAAGATATGGAAATACTGCTCTAAAACACAAGTTATTTATAAAACCACTTTCCTCCAATGTCAGTTCAGAGGACACTAAACAGGAACAGCTTAGCTGGTATGTTCTGGGAAGTAAAACTAATTATAGTAAGAATGTATGATTTGCCTTAAGCCTATATCCTGTTAGACAGCCTTGGTCTGAAATATTATTTCTTGTCTTGAAGAGCGGTCAGAAAACGTGTCAAATCGTTGAGTGAAAAAAGCTACTTTGTTCCCCATTCTTCAAAGAACTCTGGTTCTTGGGCTTGCTTTGCCATCAGGGTGTACTTGTAAATAAAATAAGAGTATATGGCAATGCTTTTTGTAAGCATAAGGTGTAATTCTATATCAGATGTGTGTTTTTAAAAGTCTGATACTGTTTGGGACTTGTAGTTTTCTCCCTAGCCTAACTTTCCTCACATCCTAGTGAGGAGAAACATGCTACCCTTACTTACAAGTATCTTCTATCAGAATGCTATTTTAACTACTGAAATTAAGTAAATCTTTTACATGAAATTGACGTGAGCTGCATGTACTTGAACACTAGATCCTCTTTCTTAAACTGCCTCAAATGTCTTTAAATATACTGAGAATTCCCCCAAAAATACTGTTCTTCTTCTACATTACCCCACAAATGCCAAAGATGACTTGGTTTGTGTTTTCCCCTCCTTTGGCACGGTCAGGAAATGGCCTGGTCTAACTTTTGCTTGGGTTGGTGAATATTGTCCAGTTAAGACTGAAGAATAAAACCAGACTTCCTTGACTTACACTGCCCTGCTTTCTACTTTCTGGTAGTCTTGCTAAACATACACCAAACTGTATATGTATATGTGTATATGCATATGAGATAGAATAGACTGCTTTTCCCCTGCCAATGTCCCCTGGACATTTTACTCCTCAGACTTACCCCCCCCCCCCCCCCCCCCCCCCCCCCCCCCCCCCCCCCAAAACAAAAAACACACTTGAGGACACCTCATCCACACGAGTTTTTTTTT
>JAAGNO010029095.1:13870-24287 GCA_033439905.1 Ceryle rudis
AAAAAAAAAAAAGCAGCAATAAACTAACAAAAAAAACCTGATCAGGTTCTACCTGTTTGAAAATACCACCAGGGCACATGGGCCCTCTCCACACAAAACAGAAGGAAAATGGAAGTAACTGATTTCAAACACGAAAATCCTTTTTGTTTTTCTTCAAAGGAAAGGAAAGGAACGCTGACATTCAAAGTGGCGGTGAAACAAGGGGAAAAAATTAGGCTGCATCTGACACAGCGTATATTAAGTATACATTAACATTAAGTAAGTGTGATTAAGCAAACTACATCATGAAGAAGAAACGTGCAAACAACACATGGCATGTAATCCCAAAAAAAGACAAAGCCTCTGGTAGGCATTCACCTAAGTGTCAGCCAAGGAGAAGAGAGGTCATTTTTTCTGAAGTCACATGGCTGTACTTACTCTGTGCTTCACAGTCCACACAGTGGGAATTGCCTCTGATGTTCCTGATGGACTGAAGGGCCATGGCCTCATTCTGACTTGTCAGGCGGGACTGTGTAGATTTAAAGAAATGGATAAGCAACAAATAAGAAATGAATAAAACTATATTACACAACTGTCAGCTGAACAAACGGCAAAACCAAAGCTTTGACCGGAGCTGAATTAACATCTCGTGGAACCTCAAGTCCTTGGTTTGCCTCTCAAGAAATGGTGATCCTTTGGTATCTTCAAGCACCGCAAGCCCACACCTGCCAAGCAGGGAATCCTTTTTCCTCCCACATTCCTTGAGAGCTCAGGATTTCTCCTCCCAGGCCTCTCTCCACCCGGTGCAGGAACTCCCAATGTTCTGGGGTCTCTAGCCTGAATTCTAACAAGTGAGGAGATCACACAGAGGAAAACTGAGCTTGCAAGTGAACCCTGCTATTCACAAGAACAGTAGTCAAAGTGTAGGCTTGCTTCTTGAGATAAATTAGATAAGAATATTATTTTATAAAATAAATTTCTTTTATTGATGTGTACGCTTTTGCTAACGAAGACTAAGGGATGGTTGGCAAAAACAGCTGAAACCTTTTTATCATCAAAAGGTCAGATTTAATCAGACAGCTCCCATTTCAGTTCTCTCCATGATGACCTGCCAATGACCTCTGCTTGAACCCAGAGAGACTGCCATGATGTACAAGTAGTTCAGCTCTACCCAACTAAACTGTCTTGGGGGCTCTCTGAGAAGAAAACTGTTAGGTCTAGCAAGTGATGGACTCTGCAATGAAATGATTCGAGCAGGATGAGAATCAGGTCCTAAGCATGGCCATGAGGAGACATATCCTCCTGATCTATGAATGGGAAACTACTAAACTTGTCCAACTAACTGCACTTTGCTATTCCAGTTCTTCTGACATGTTTTGGGATCTCCCTGAGCCGCTTACCAGCCACTGTTTATCCTCTTTAGTATTAGTATTTTTATATAGGTGTTAGTGTACAAACTACCTCTTTTCTGCTCCCTTAACGTATTTATAAGAATGTGTAAATCCATGAAAGGCAAAAAACCCATGCAACTAGTGATCTTCGTCTATCTCAGAAGATGTTGGAAATAAATAATTCCTTTAAACAAGATGGGAAGTAAATTATATTGTGATGATGCTAATTACTGATTTTTGATCTACTCTGGTAGACCAGGTCAATGAAATCAGGCATCAATTTTAAAATATGAGTCTCCTCCTCACCATATGAAATCATGAAAGACAACTGTTAGATGGATAATGTTAAAAGATCTACAGGTCTGAACAATTATTGCCCACTTCTCTCCCTTGACTAGCACTCAGCGCTTCATTCTCTAGTTGTGAAGAGTTTGCAGACAGAGAAACTAAATAAGCAGAAGTTCTCCTGCCCTTCCAAAAATAAGCAATAGCTGAAGAAGTCTCAGATTTTAAACAATTATTTTGACAGGAAAGGAGAACTTATGAAAGCATTGCAAGGTAGAAAGCCTGCTCCTCTTAGGCCATGTTCTTCTTCCCTGAAAGGGTTGTTGTCAAGGCCTGGCCCAGGCTGCCCACGGCAGTGGTGGGGTCCCTACCCCTGGAAGGGTTTCAAAGCTGTGGAGATGTGGTGCTGAGGGACATGGTTTAGTGGTGACCTGGCACTACTGGGATAATGGTTGGACTTGATGACCTTAAAGGTCTCTTCCAACCAAAACCATCCTATGATTCCCCCAGAAAGCTTTGATGAACTGTTTCAGGATTTGCTTTGTGTTACATTACTTAAAAATATTCAGTGTAATTAAAGAAAAGAAAAATTGCACGTATGCTTTGATTTCTGTCATTTGTATTACTTCATCACAGCTGAACATTAGCATACATCTATAGTTAGGCCAATCAGAATGTTTAGCTAAATTTTTGCCATGTGGGAGCTTAGTAGATTTAATGAGGGATTTGACTAGTACATATGCTGATTTTGGCATCTGCCTCCACTCTCCTCCGAGACGGGCTTTTCCTAAAGGGCCTTCTGCAGAGCTCTAACCTGAATCTGCAGCAGTGACTACACTACATACAACTTCTCTTCTAGGTCCATGATCTAGCCTCATGTTTCAGTGAAAATTTTAAGAGCAAAACTGAACATGAAAAAAGATAATCCACGGGCTCCATTAATTCAACTGCTGTAACAAATAACTTGTAAACCAGGCTACAGCACCAGCTCTCCTGAAGTACCTGAGCTACACCTGCAGCTCTAATGCCACTGTGTTGTGTGCATAATACACGCATGTACACCTCTAGGAGTAGAGGTTTAGAATGCAGAGTTCTTGATTTTCCTTTCGTCTTCATGATCAGCCACGTTACTTATTTGCAATAGTACTCTGTGTACCGTACCTTGTTCTTGCTGCTTTCACATGACTGTAAGCTGGCCAGGATCTGACTCTCTATGGCTTGTACCCACGCATCTCTTTCTTCATATGTGGTAGCTTCGAAGTGCCAAGTCTGGCCAGTGAGGGAGACAATGATGAACTCAAAGTTTTCTTCTTGTTCTGAAAAAAACCCCACACAATAGGAAGAAAAGATTAAGTTTAAGGATATTCATAGCCAAGTCTAAACAATCTTGGTTGATGGGCATTTCTATGCTGTAAGCAGCTAACGCAGGGCTGGACATCAGAGGTTGGGGGCTGGACATATCCAAGTACTCTCCAGTTGCACAGTGCTTTAGAAAAGGACTTGCAGAGCCACTGCTTTTTCTCTGCAAATGTTACACAGATTAAGTATGGTTTTCGGTAAATAGTCAGTTCCCGTGTGAGCTCGGTATTGAGTCTATACCTCTTTTGAACATAAAGTCGCTAGCAAGTGTTATTTAGATTTAAACCTGAGGTGCTAACAGCTACATAATGTAGAAATCAAACATGTCACAAAATAACTTAAAACATGAATGGACTATAAAGAACTGACAACACAGAAAATGTGACAATTTACCCTCTTCCTTCAAGCCATTTTTTACACGCACAGATAGATTAGAAGTGGATGTGGACATTTTCTTCTCTACAGCATAAATACACTGGGTAATAATACAGGATTAAAATCAGTTCAACCTATTCAACATTCACATTCGACATGGGAGATGAGAAAATGATGTGAGAAGCCAGCAGAAAGGGTCAATGAAATATCCTTCAGGCTACTAGAGTATAAGGACAAGTATTCAGGCCAGAGGACTGCAGCATGTGAAAATACCAGCAGAACTGAACTAAATGGACACAGCTCTAACTACACATGGGACACCAAAGTCAAATTAAAAAAAAAATCAGGGAAGCTGAAACTGAGCAAGTGGAATTGGGAAGGGCAGGCGAGAAGCATGAAAGGAAAAGAATAAAAGAGCACAAAGTTCTGGTGAACATCAGACATAATGGGCTTTAGGAAGAACGTTTACATCCACTTGTCTGCTAATGACTTATTATACATTCAGAGCCATGAAGCTCCTGCATTACCTTGTCATCTATAAGTGTGCAAAGATAAGTGGCTCTAAAGGCAGCACTGCTGCTCGCTGGAAGTCATTCTCTCAAGGTGTGGGACAACTGTTTTGCTTTGATAAACCCCATGCTAGCAAGGCCTGTGTTCACACTGCTTTAATGATGCCTCAAAAAAAATAGCAGAAGGTTACTTTGCACCTTGAGGTGAGAATAAACACAGAGGTGAAGGTTCTTTCCAGGTTCATGTGCTGCATGAAACAGCAGTAAAAACAACAACAACCAAACAAAACCACCAAACCAAACAAAACCAACCAACCAAAAAAAAAAAAGTGTGGGAAAAGAAAGAGAAATGATACAACTGTACAGCTAGAAGGACTTTTCACTTTAGCAACATTGTGTTCAAAACAAACAGGTAGAACCATTATCCAAAACACTATGATTAAATAATGGAAAAAGCCAAGGTTATAAACAAAAGCTTTCAAGAGTTTATGAGGAAGATCTAAGAGGAACTACTCAACAAAAAAGGAAATGATGTGCAGTCCTGCACGCTGTCTGCTGTAGGACAACACAATCACCGTCTTCTACTTCTATATAAGTGGTATGGGCATACAGTCAGTGGGAGGGTACAGGCATATGCAGAGATATACATGGGTTGATGAAAACTGGGAATGATGGGGGAGGAAGAGAACATGAAAAACTGAATCCCACCTGAAGCAGCCACCTGCAGAGTCCCATTTAGAAAATTCATAGAACAGAACCACAAAATTGTTCTGGTTGAAAGAGACCTCTAAGAGCATCCAGTCCAGCTGTTAACCCAGCACTGCCAGGTCACCACTAAACCATGTCCCTCAGCACCACATCTCCACAGCTTTGAAACCCCTCCACGGATGGGGACTCTACAGCTGCCCGGGGCATTCTGGGCCAGGCTTTGACAACCCTTCTAGGGAAGAAATTTTTCCTAATATACAACCAAAACCTCCCCCTGGTGCAAACAGAGGCTCCTTCCTCTTGTCCTGTTGCTTGTTACTTGTGAGAAGAGACCTGTACCCATTCATCCCAGCATTTAAGTACTAGGTGACTTTCCATCATTACAATTCCAGACCTGAAAAGTAGTACATTCAAGCAATCTGCAGCATCATTGAATCCTCCTGTCTCCTGTTCACTGACAATCCTGATCACATACACGACACTGGTTTGCCCAAGGACTTGTAAGCAATAAGCTCTGCAGTGCAGCCTGCGTATTCTTTAAAAGTGAGGTTGAAACACTGTCCTTGCAGCGGTACTTCTGCAAGCTTCATTTCCAGAAATGCTACGCAAAGTCATTACCCTGCTTACGGAGACTGATGGCAGAGGATACAAGTCCAGCTATTCAGGTGAGTGGACAGCAATCAGGAAACACCTTCAGCTATTTCCTGTGGTCACTCTTTTATATGTCAAGTCTCCTTTTCCCAAAGGAAAGGCTCCCATGTTTTATCTCCTGACCTTTTCTGCTGTGACCAGCTGACACCATGACAAAAGCTGTAGACCTTGCACAGTTTTTGTGGCTCGGGATTGCGAAGTCGGTGTAACAGGCCAGTGATTTTGTTCCAGCACGGCCCCACCGTGGGTTACGAAGACTGCAGTGTGTTTTAAGCCTGGGCTGGTAGGACATTTTCAGTTCATCAGTAAGTTAGCTGAAAACTCGGTCATCACTGATGATACATTAAGAACATACAAGTTTTCACTCTCTGACATCCAAGGAAGCTTCAGGTTTACACCCTAAAAAGCTCAGATGAAAAGCAACAGTGCCATTTGAAGATGTGCTCAATAATACATTTCCTGCTTAAACACACCGAATTGTTTTTGGGAAGCTCAACAGTGACACAAAGCAGCAGTGCCTGCTCCACATCACCCCCAGGGCAACACCTACAAAAGGCAAGTAGCAAATGTGTACGTCATTAACCACGGCGTACGCCAATGGGAAAATCCAGGCAGGAGAATAAAATGGTTCAGTTTACTCTTCAGTAAAATTAGAGGTTGTGCTATTTAAATCCCTGTGAGCCCAATCACAAAATTTTATTAAACGGTTCTCCATGTTTAACAGTTATTCATAGAAAGGTCCACTATAATAGTATTTTAGCACCATCAACCTGTCGAAATCAACCTGCCCAATTACTCCAAACTACATTAATAACACCGGATATTACACTAATTGTGTCCAGTTTCTATGCAGACGAGGTCCCGCGGGGCTAATTTTGCATCCTCAGGGGCAAGCAACTCAGCCATCAACCTGATTTCACTAAGAATCCCTCCTCATTACACAAGTCCAGGCTGTCAAACTTTTTTTTTAAAAAAAGGTTAATGGGCCAATCAGTCATCAATTATTTCCTGGAAGACCAGCAAAGGGTTAAAGTGTGCAGAGCCAGATGCAACTGATTTCCATTTGCAAGTTATTATCAACAGGAGATGTCTACAATTTTGTTGTTGTTATTTGCTTTTCTTTTCTTATTTTTTTTTAAGTGGGCAGGGGTGGCTAGGATGGGAAATGAGCTGAAAGCGTAAGACGGGGATGATATGGAACCTAAAGCGCAAGAGATTTTATTTTTTTTTTAGTGGAAGTGGACAGGCAATCAGTGAATTTTAGGAAAACCTCCACACCATCATAACCACCACACTGCTTCCAAGAAGCTAAACAGTACCACCACTGATGCTGCATGGACTGATTTGCCATTATCTTTTCATGGTAAAGTTACCATATTTAACCCAAGTGAATGTCGTATTTTGCTCTGCCAAAATACAGATGCTGCTGCAGTCCACCCACTTATGGAAAACAAGTTATACAGTTTCTTAGAAGCAAAGGATTGTGCAAGGGAAAACAAACACTTAGGCACGGTCTCGCTGTATTCCCGTGCCAATGCCTGTGTTTATGGTATGTAAAATAGATCAGATTTAGAAAATTACATTGAAAATAACCACAGGATACAATTAGTCTATAACTTGTTACAGAGAGCTCAATTAAGTCTACTAAAATGTAGGAAAAACACATGTCCAGAAGCAGTTATGCCTCCTGGTATCCTATAAGAGTGGTTCTAAATAGAATCATTGAATCATTTTGGTTGGAAAAGACATTTAAGTTCATCAAGTCTGACCATTAACCCAGCAGTGCCAGGTCACCACTGAACCATGTCCCTCAGCACCACATCTCCACAGCTTTGAAACCCCTCCAGAGATGGGGACCCCACCACTGCCCTAGGCAGCCTGGGCCAGGACTTGACAGCCCTTACAAGACATTCTTTCTTTATCTCCAACCTAAACTTCCCCTGTAGCAGCTTGAAGCTATTTCCTCTTATTACTTGGGAGAAGAGGCTGACCCCCACAAACGGTGTGCACGTATCAGTTCGTGTACACTATTCCCACTTCCCACATCTTTTATTCTCAATATTAAAGAATAGCTACTGCACCTTGCATCAGTGGTGGGTAACCACAAGACAACAGAAGACAAGGGTCCCTTTCTGCCAGGCACTCTACAGCCAGAAATTTTGCCTTTTTGCTTTTAAACAACAACAAAGAATTATTTCTACTTTTCCATGAGTATAAAACAAAGACTTGCCAGGCTTAAGGCATTTCTCATAAGCATACACGAATATTGCACCAGAATCAGAAATAAAACTGGATCTTCTGGCTTCCAAGCCAATCAGCCTCTTTCACTAGGTGCCAGATTGTGCACCTCCATCTTTCCCAACACAGTTGTCATCAGAGGACACTGGTACTGCTATTGAATAGTAACGCACTGGGCACATCTGGTGGATGATGCTACTCACACAGGAAATGCCTTCCAGCAGCAAGAAGTCAAGTGCAGAAGCAAAAGATTCTCAGTGGTGTATTTCAAACACCCATGAAGCATCTTCAAGAGTTGAGGTTACAGCTTGAAACCTAGTCAAGCCTGCCTCGAGTAACAGTGAGACCTATTTAAACTCCCCTTTTTATCACGCCCTCCTCCCTCTCTCAAAACTCGCTTCTGCTCAAGCACCCTTCCTTTAATAACCCTTCATCTTGTCAAAGGGATGAGAATGAAAGCCTGCCAAGGTGTCCCAGCGATCAGCATTGGATGTTTACAATATACAATGTGTTTACAACAAAGGCACGTGTTATTTATGTACTATATAATGTTAACTATCATTGCCTTTTGCCACTTGGTGCAAATTATTCCCGTAACTTAGAAGATAAGTATGTTTATTAGCAGCCTCAATTAAGGAAATATTTGTGCCATGTCCCACTGGGCATGACTATGCTAATACTTCTCTCCCCTTTCCAAACCCAGTGTCTGAATCTAATTAGTTTTGAAAATCAACCCTATCAGGACAATCTAGCTCTGCTATCGGTTGCCCACAGCTCTTGATAAAGGTTGTGTTCCACTGGAAGAACTTTTCAGTGCTCCTATTTTATGTCGGTACCCGTGAGTGACAAACTCGTGATGAAAGGCTGGTTTCCAGCTCAAGGGACTAAGCCCCCCTCCCCTGCCATATGTACCTGTTGTTTTATTTGGATGCCGTGACAACTTGGTTTGAAGGAATCCACAAAGTCATTACAAAATCCAGTTCACACAGTACCAGAGTTTACACGTGCATTAGGTGTTTCCTAACACGCCTCCAGCCTGCGGTTTACGTGGCAGCGCTAACTTTGAAACAAAAGGTAGTTTGGGAGTTAATGAATACACAGAAGAAAAGCTTGCTGTGAGAGCCTGGTCACTCCAACACAGCACCATTTAACAGGTCACATATGTAAGCATGAAGAGTAGAAAAAAACCAAGGATTTAATATCTTTATGCATGTTAAACTGTCGCATGCAGAGCATGGCCATTTGATTTTGTAAAGATGCTCCTTTCTGCAAAACCTGTTATCTAGAAAAAATAACACTACATTTTCATAATGCTGCTATGGTTGCAGGTACAAGTGACTCCATCTTGTCTTAAAATCACATTTTAAGCATGACCCATTGATATACTGCCTACTTTCCCCCTCGAGAATCAAAGGGTTGCTTAAAGCCCGGCTGCCTGCAGTAAGGACTTTTTCATTTGTCAGTGCCTTCCTATAGAAAAAACCTAAAATCTGAAAACCAAAGAGTTTTAGGCAAACTCTTAAAACTAAAGAAAGTGAAATTTCTTGCAATCATACAAAAGTGATGAAGGGACAGTGGAGGACATAGCTGTGCAATGACCTGTTTCTCTCTGTCCTCAGAAGTTATGAGTCCTTCAGCTGCACTCCTACACACCTGTGAAGATCCTACTCTTCCTCACTCCTCTATGACCAGGACAGACCTAGCAGGAATGCAATACTTTGGCTGTCAAACAGCCAAGACAGAGGAGCCACATTCAGGGAGGCCTCTTAGCTCTGCATGATGCACAGCAAAAGGTGACCTTGTGCAAGCACAAAAGTCCCACCATGTCCATAGACCTGCTTCTCCCAAGCATCTACAAAACAGCTGCAACACATAAGCTGCAGATTTCTCCATCTTAACTGAAGATTTTGTTACCTGTCTGCACACAGAACATGTAAAAATAATAGGACTGGTGTTAAAAATTACCAGAGAAGCTGCTTTTTAGATCCAAGCTTTAAAAAATTGAACTTGTACGTGATGGAGATGTTTTTGGTCAGTAAAAAGGTGTAAGTGCAATTGAGCAAGTGTGTGCTAAAGACCAAAGCAGATTTGTTATTCTGGACTGTCATTTCCTATCATCGTTCTCTTTTTTGAAGGCATAATTATCTAAACATGTGGCTTTTAATATGCTTACAATGCTCATTAACTCGACATTTGCATGTCTCACCATTCCAGCTTTCACACAAAGGCTGAGGGCACCAGATCAAAGATGCAAAGCTATGGAGAACACTGAGCGTTCTGGTTTTAGTGGGGATAATTCTTCCAAAAAAAGATACGTATTTGCCTGATTTCAGAATTTTGTTTTGATGATGTGCCTCAAAACTCTTCAGACCACAGCCATCAGGAACGTGTTCCCATACACTTATCCAAGGGGCCTTTGATACTTATTTTGACCAATAAGATAAAAGATTCCTCAAACTAGATAGACCTTAAAAAAAATTAAATCTTTATCTGCAAAACCCAAGGGAATTCTTTATACTAGTCTCCTTGTTGCAGTTTAGTAACAGGTAGATATAAAATGATAAGCTTCTCAAGCAGTAAACCTGTAACAACAAACATGCCTGCACACTGATTAGAAGAAAAATCTGTCTGGGGGATAAAAAAACCCCAGCAAATACACAGAAAATTACAAAAGTTATTTAGTTAGTTTCCTGTTAAGTGGGGAAAGAAACCCCAAAATTATTAACGTTTGACAATCATTTTCTCTCATTTCACGTTGCACACCTCATACCTGAAAACAAAAGGATCAAAATAGACAGTTCTGCAACTGTTGCTCTGGAAGGTAGTAATTTTACATTTACACTGAGAAATAAAACCAAATAATTAAAAAAAAAAGCTTCCTTAACAAGCTGCAGTAAAACAACACTTTTGTTTCCTACGTCC
>JAAGNO010029099.1:0-23005 GCA_033439905.1 Ceryle rudis
AGCAGCAGCTCAGTGGCGGAGCCCAGGCGGGACCCTCTGCCTCTTCTCAGACAGCTGACCATCCCTCCGGCAAGCTGTGCGAGAACAAGGGGAGATGCTCCTACCGGTAACTCTCCTCTGCTCACCCTGCTCTGTCACTACCTGAAGCAAGGCAACCTCGAGTTTCAGAGAAGCTCTACAGGAGGAGCAACTGCAAACCCCTTAACAGTCCTCCCGTGACGGCAATCCTAACCCTCTGAGCTCTTCTCCTCTATCCCTTTAGCTGCCAACTCCCGTAACATTCACAAATACATTAACATGCATGATGAGGACACAGGCCGCAGGGAAAAGACCTGACTCTCAAGACCTGCAGCTTGAAAGATGGCAATGTAAGAATACACATGTGAACTCCAAATTCGTTTAAAAGAGTGCTCTTGCTTTGTTAAGGTGAAGAGACCCACCTTAAAATCTAAGTGTGAAGCATCAACCTTCCGTATCCAGTCTGCTATCTCTCCCTGCCACATTAGCCAGGTACCATCAAACACACCACTTGCTACACAAGCAACAGGATGAAGCAAACACAATAACCACTTTGTGCTCCACATTACAGTTCAGCATTTTGTCTTGCTCAACTCTTGACAAAATAACAGATATACCCCCACTACCAACATGCCCCTAACATTATACGCCACTTAAACATCAGTGGTTGGTTGTAGGACTGGTCAATTTCTGCAAACAGCATTCTTAACCCTACATGGTATTCAGATGATGTAGGGCAAGAAAGGAATTACTGTTTGCCTCTCAAGTAGTTAGCCCCAAGATAAATCCTTGGCTACAGCCACAACTGGACATCACGTGCTTCTCCACCTCTTGCCAAAAATAACCAAGAATTTATTTACTTGCACAACTCCATGTACTCTCCTATTTTTCTCTCCCTACTTGTTCCAGTATTTTCAACACATCTGCCTGATTTTAACCTTTACGTAGGCCCAACACTTGTAAAAAAGATTGTCAGGATGCTGTCAGAATTCAGATTAATTAATGGGAGAAGACAGAGGTTGCTGTATAGAAGTACTAAAACCTAACACTGGAGTTACTGCCATAATACCACTACTCACTCTTGTAAGTAATGAGACATATAACTCAGGGCTGGGTGTTAATGTTGGTAAATTATAGCTCTCAAGAGCTACTCATGCCATCTTTTCCTTCCTAATTTTATAAATATTAACCAAGCCTCTCTTCACAAATCTCCTAAAAAAATAACATCCTACATTCAGAATTACTCAGACACAAATTTTATTAACTTACAATCTATTTTCAAGGAACTGTAAATGTTGATAAACACTCTTGATTGCTTAACCATACAAACTCTGAAATGACCTAGTGAAACAAAGCATTTGGTATGTGCTGATTCAATCTGCATTTTATCCACAGCCATACATTGGCATACAAGTCACACCACATTAAATGCTTGTGATCTACTGAGGGAAAAAAAAGCAACCAAGCCTTCTCAGCTACTAACTAGTCTCAATATATTTTTACCACTGTTTTTAGGACCTGTTTCTAGCAATTTTCCCATTTTTCACCATAAAACTTCATATAGTTTGACAACCAAACCAATCCAAATATGGTTGTAAACTTGAATGATACCGATCCTCTAAAAACAGACAAAATTATGAATCCAGTGCTCCACTAACACATTTGCACAATTGTCACCAACTTTCTGAAACAGATATAAATTTAGAAAGGAGCGATTTGGGGGTGATTAACCTCTCCCATCATACTGCTGTGTCTCTGGAGTTTTGAGTTGGTCACATTTGCTAAATAACAGAGCCTCCCAAAACATCTCACCACTGTCAGTTTTGTCCTCATGTTCCAGCTTTTGCTAATTAGATTGAGCGAGACTTCCACTCAGCCTGCAATGGGAGTATCAGCAGTGGGTAATCAAACTCTCAAATCTCTTAAAAACTCCCTCAGTGGCTTTTGTGGAGCATCGCATCTCCCTGAAGATCCATTATTTGTCCTTTCTTGGCAGCTGTGTCAATTAAAGGTTTCCTCGTGCTCAGTGCAAATTTCACCCTACTTCACCCTAAAGGGCCCGAACGTTATGAAAGGTGCAGTTAATGCCACTGCAAGAGGAAGGGCTGAACCTCCTCCTTCAGCCAACGACTCATAAGGCTTACTTGGCCACAGAGTTTAACTAACCACTGCTTGTGGTAAGACAACAGTAGATGTATCAGCAAGTTTTAAATGCTCGGATGAACATTTCTATCATAGGTTAAATACTGTGTTGGAGAAGCCCTTGCAAGATTTTTTTTGTCATCTGAAAAACAGTAAACACTTCCTTGTCCTAATTTTCTCTTGGCAGGTACATTTGTGCTGGTAGGTGACTGAGGGGTTAACACAGAAACTCCTGTTACACCTGTAAGTAATGTGGACTGCTGATACCACTTGGAGGGGAGTGTTTTGTTTCAAAGTACTTAAGTAACTCAGTGGAAGGAAGCCTGTGTCATTTAGATTCATTTATAAACTTCAGCATTGAAACACACACCTCCATAGGCTCTTTGTTCCTCTTTGTCTCCGTGCCTTTGCAGAGGATTGGCAGCAGTTAGGTATGAGTTCTGAGTGGGAAGCAGAAACGGAAGTTATAGAAGATATTCCCAAAGGACATAATCTATTGGGCAGCAAAAAGAGATCTGAAGACAAACACAGGCTAGAAGCTTTTGGCAGCACACCTACCAATGACATTTTGTGCTATTTTTATCAGAATCCCGAGCATAGACAGACAGAAAATGCTTTGGCTACAACAATTTTACTCAAACTGCAATAACCTATATCAGCAAAACAGTTTTTATGGCCAATATCAGTTGTTTGTATCAGCTGGACTCTTATTTCTTGAACAAACTGGAGTCCTGACCAAGGCTGTGCTATTAGAGCTGCCCAGAGGAGCAAAATCACAAAGATAAGGATGGGAGAAGGTAAGACCACAGTGCTGTAATTCCATCCACCAGGCCCTTCACTTAGTCACTAATAACATAGGGCACAATTGCATAAATCAGCAAGCCACATTCAAAGTTCATTGCTGTGTAAAGGGAGAGAACTGGTCTCTTACAATTTCTTGATCTGCTCTCCACATCGCCAGTTCAATTCTCCCAGTGATGACTCTCCATTGCTGGCACTGAACTTCCCACTTCGCAGATTCAACACGCCCAGCAAAAATGGATTTTCTTGGGTGAGTTGCATCAGCTCTGGAAGATGCTCAGTGAACGTCAGCACTAACACAAAGAGGAAGGCACAGTTTTTTCCCTGTCAGTAGGTAGAGCTGCACACACTTCAGTTTAGTTTTCTGGGTAGAAATTATGAAATCCAAACAACCCAGAGGCATGCTGGTTGGCAACGTGTTGTGACCACTGGAGGTATCCAGGCTGTCTGTAATCACCTAAACTGGAAAGTACAAGTAGCAAGTACAGATCTACACAAGGAAGGTGGAACAGGGGAAGCTTATGACTCGCAAGAAACAAGCATACCACGTGATGCATTTGGATTAAAACCTTTCAAGATCCAAATTCCTGCTGAAACATGTAAAGGGATCAGAATTAAACTGATACAAAGAGTACTACTTTAAAACATAAACATTTAAATTTACACTTTCCACTGATTACCACCATATTCACATAAACATAGTTCAATGTTCCCCAGATCCTCTCCGCATAGATTTGTTAGCTAGACATATCCAAAATCCAACATTCTGTTGCTGAGCATAAATAGAAAATTACTTTCAAATTTAAAGCAAGCGTACACTTTGCTCTTTGCACCAGCTGGAAGGTCAGGTGAGAAGCACTGTACTTCCTCAATTAAAAACCTCACACAGGTTTCTCTATCAGTTTACATCAGGTAAGTCATTTGCAAAAATGGCACCCTGCCAGTTGTCACCGATGGTTTTGTTCAGGGACACTGCAAAATGCTTATTTCTCTGCTTGTGTTCATATTACATCAATAGGTGTAGAATGGACAGGTCCTTCATCACCGTGTCTTAAATTATGCTCAGTTCTTGTTCATATTTACAGAGGACCAAGAAGAGTCTGAGTAATATTTAAACATCTTTACTGTATCATGCAACTATGATACATTTATCATGGTGTAGTATTTCTCAGTCTATATTTTCATTTTCAGTCTGGTCTTCCTCTATGTAAGGGCCACAGCTGTAGATCATGCATACACCTTCGGAGATCCACAAGGAAAGGGTAGATATTCATGAAATGTACCATGAGAATACAAATTTGTACTGTAACACTGCAAAAAATTGCTGGCATTAAAAGCTACACATAATTTTTTGAGCCAAGTAATAAAAATAAGCAATTACCAAATTAATTATATCAAAACATTGTGGGAAAAAGAAAGTAAAAAAAAAGCAATCGAAAGACTTTTTTTTTAATGGAGGAGAAAAATGACTTTTACAATAAAAAATTTTTTTCAAACTAAAATTCCAATGATAGTGTTCATTTTAAAAATCTTTAACAGAAAATATTGTATATTTTTTACTGTTGTTTTCAAATGAGCATGATTTCTACACCCTACACTTGAAAATATTCGTACAGTACCATCCACTAACATTACTGACCGCTTCATTTTTGCAATCGAGTAATCACTTCTTTTTTTAGTGACTGATACATTGCAAGATCAAGGGCTGCAGACAGATGAACACCACAAATGTTCCAGCTGACCTCACTTTCCAAAATGCATCATTCTTACAAATAAACGTCATTAAACATAAGTGGGCAGTCAAATTACAGAATTAAAACATAAACTTGTGCTACACAAATGAGTAGCTGCTTATTAGCAGGTCTCCTGACTTCAGGAAAACTGTTTACTTGAAGAAAGATTACTAGGGTTGTGCTTTTGGGAAATATTCCAAAACCTTTTAAAGTAAATAGTCTGATTAACTGACTCCTAGCTTAGGCTGATGTTTTATCATGGCAAAGAGAAGTTTTATCTTAACGGAGAATATATCCCTCTCCCTCACAGACCACAGCAGACAGAAGTGAAGCTTGGTTTAACTCTAGCAGACAGTAAATTGCATCCAAACCTATGTTAGAGTTAAATGGAAGATGACCTCATTACCTGGGTCCCTCCAACCTCACCATGAAAGCACTTAAGGACTGAGACAGGGTTTTGCTACCAGCAGCTAGAGTCCACCCACATTAAAACCAAAAAACAAACCAAACTAAACCACTTTTTCGTTGCACTGTGTGGCACAACTCCTTCCCGAAACAGTTTTACCTCAGTCAATTTGCACATGGCTTGCAAATGTTCTCCTACACCCTCCGTTAATATTTTAATACATCAGGAACTTATCCATACGTTTTCCTACTTTTTAAAATCATGTATCTTAAAGTCTTCCTTATTTCCCCCTCCACGAGACATCATTAATGAAATACCAGTTTAAACTATCTTATAAAGATTTAAACTACATTAGAGACTCTCTTCCTAGAATGAGCAACAAAAAAGGTGTGTTTTAATTACATGAGTTATGAAACCAGATCAAACCATTATAAGGAAAAAAAAATCACCACCCAAACATTTCCTCCTTCAGCAAAGAACAGATTTTCCTATAAATGTGTTTATTCAGAGACAGACATATTCTAATGAAATTCTTCCAGATGTTAAAAAAGTAACTTTTCCTTATTTTTTCTATTTCAAACCAGTAACATTCCAAACCTGTTCCAAGGGAAAATGCGATGTTCAACAATAGTTTAATGAATTGTTTTGACCGACTGCAATACACGGTGCCCACTCCTAGTAATGCGACACTTGGCAGAAAGTATCACATCACAAGAACAATAGCAGCAGACCATCATTATGGTCCACAAAATACTGTAACCTCTGAGCAATCCTCTCTTCAAACAATGGAGGGGAAGATAAGGTAACCTCTCCGCTTAGCTAACTGCATCTGCAGTTGGTGGTGGTGCCTTAGCCTGTAACCTTTTAAGCTTATAAGTGTTTTAGTCACAGAAAAACATTTATAAATATTTTCATTTGCCTTTTTTTTTTTTTTAAACATACTGTTCTTAGTAAGACAAAGCTCATGTTTTCTCACTTAGATTATGGAAACTTTTGGCTAAACAACAAATGTTTCAGTGTAAAATACACTAAAGTATCATCACAGCATCAGTTTTTGAAGATGACATGTCTACCCATGTAACAGATTTGGGGTGAAGGCAGACAGGAGATCTGTTTTTCTAGCTTTATCCTCTTGATATAATCACCAGTCTTACTGGAACAGAGAGTACATCTGTACACATATATGATCTGATGTTTAAAAGAAAGTGACAGAGCAGAACTGGAAAGGAAAACAGCAAATCTTATATAAAAATAAAAATATGCTCAGATATTGTCATGCTCAACACTAAAATGAATGGCAATGAGATACAACAGGTGAGAAAATGAAGGGACAGACTGCAAAGCATCAAACATTGCTACATCAGGAAGACTGACCCTTGCTTTATCAGAATAAGATTTTACCGACTGTGTACATGCAAAAGTTTTAATGGTATCTTCATAGCTTTGCAACAGCAATGAAGTGATCTTGCTGTAGCTTCCCTTGGAGGGGATAATAATGAAGAATCGCCACGAGGACACAGAGGCACAAGAAAAGGCCCACAACATCAGTCTCAGGTCCTATGTAAAGCAGACTGAAAGCCTCAAGAAAACCAGAAATTTGACATCCTTCTACAGGTATCTTATTTTTGTCAACACTGTGCTTGTGACTTAGAAAACACATTTGCTACTGTTCCACAATTTCTACAATTTCCAACATCTGACTTAAAGGAAGCTAATGGACAGTTACGTACAACACAAGCAACACCGGATAAATTATTTCCTGCTGCACGTCCATTATGGTCAGTGAAATTATTTCTAGGATTAATGCGACTCTGAATTCTTATTGATTACTGAAGAAAATTTACACACCAAATATTTTATTTATTGAGTTTCTTACATACACAGTAAAAATTCCATTTTCATTGAAATATCTCCTGGCACTTTGTGTGTTATAACTATTACATAAAAATCAAAATTACACAGTGCTTAAATTGCTAATTATTAGGAGTTAGTGAAAATACACAGAATATCAGTATTAATTTTAATAGACAGAAACAGTAATATTAGCACAGTAGCCCAAATTTTTAACTTCATGGTCATCTAAAATATAAAAGAAAATGATGGCTTCTAAATTCAATCTTACAGAGCTTGCTATCTAAGTATCAGACAAGAGACAACAGATGGATTCAGATAGAAAAAGGGGGTATACGAGGAAAAAGGAGACAATGTTGGCCAGCACTATAGGCAGAGTCATATCAGTGCACCAGCTGCCTGCCTGCCTGCCTCAGAAGTCCTTATTTCCTGAAGGAAGAAATTTTGCAAGTGCCAGTGATATTCACTATTATAGGGCTGCCAACATTCTCCCTCTCCCAAAACACAAAAATGTGTATATCATGTAAAGCACAAAAAATATAATAGCAGTCTCTGAAATCTTAAAAAGTACATCACTGAAATGGGTAGGACCAAGATTTCCCTCAGTTATTTTCCCCTTTCTTCAAGCGCTGATTACACACGTATCAACATAACCTCAAAAGCCAGTACCTGAAGATCAATTTTTACTGAAAAAAGTATAAAATAAAAAGTACTGTATGGGTAGTGTGGTTCCACTTATGACTACTTGCCATAATTACACAGAAATCAGCTTTTTAAAAGCCTGGCATGATGACAGCTATTTACTTGTGAATTTAAAAGCAGGATAAGTATTTTTGTTTTAACACATGAAATGTAACTACCAGTCAAACATTCTTTAGCATTTAAATGCATTTCTTTATCAGATGCAAATTCCTGTATTATACTAGAAACTAATAACTATTTCACAGCAGGGTATGAGTATCTCTTCATTAATTTTTTATTAAATAGTTGTATCTATTACATGTGTGAAAGATTGCTTTAGCTGTTTATATGAGGCTTTTAAGCCAGAAGAGCATTCCACTCAACAGCTCATGCTGGAAAGCACTAGTTTAATTCAATAATTACTACTTCAACTTTCAGATTCAAAGGTCGAAATATCTTTAGTTAAAAAAACATAGGAAATTTCCTAGTTATCAAGTTAACAGTGTACTTAGTATAAGACACTTAAACGTAATTTAACCACTGTCTGTAGTCTTTTCATTAAGTGGTGCTTAAAAATGAGCTGGTTAACTCATGTCCTTTAACTGATTTGCTTTATAGACCTAAGAAAAAAAATAAACTCCTAGCTGTATTTCTGATCAGCAATGGGTATCTTGGTTGAAGCAACCTGGTCATTTATCCTTTTCCCCTTTCACTTCAGTAAGCCTATCTTTCAATAGTAGCCTCAGAAATGCCTTTTCTGGTCTAGAAGACTCCATTCTGTCATTTCTAGCATCATTTGTGTTTACATTATTTACAATGATTTTTACATTGCTTCTGTACCTTATTACCCTCACTAAGTGACTTCCTTTTTACTCATTAAAACATCGTTGGCAAAGCTCCCTTCTGAATAATACTTTTTGTTTAGTTTCTTTTAAGAGTATAACTTCTAAATCTTGACATTTATTAGACAAACAGTAATGAATTTGTGAAGCTTCCAAGGTAATTTATTTTTCAGACCTCTTTCTACATCTTAATTTGGAATTAGTTTAACATGAAAGAGTGAAATTTATTTTTCACTCTAATCCTAATTCAATATTAGCTCAGAGAATTATCTGAACTAGAGAGCATATATTTTATCATTAGAAGTAATCCGTGGTAGGGAATATATCTAACGCTGCTTAAAAGTAATGAATTTCAGTCCACAAAAAACTCCTAACTTCTTACTGCCACAAATCACTATCATAAATCCTTTTTTTTTTTTTCCCCAGACACCTTCAAATAATTTTGTCTCTCTGTAGTCCTTCTCTGCATACTGGTCTTACTTGAAGCTAATGGGTACCTAGAAATGAGGTAGTCACAGCCTCTAAAACATTTGCTTTGACATCTTCAGAAAGATTTTACTAAGTCTTTCTTAGCAGAAAAACAGGTTTAATCAATATTTCCAAGAAAAGAACAGTAAATCTTACAAAACCTGCTGAACCTAATCTAGGTGCTAACCAAAGTAAAAACTCCCCAAATACTTTATTCTGCAAGAGACCCTGACAAATATAATCCTATCCTTGGCATTGGAAACGTACAAGTATTGCGACTTTTGTGGTTTGGGTTATGGGTTTGTTTAAAAAAAAAAAGCTGTTTCCTCTTCCGTTGATAGACACTCCCCTATTATTAAAGCTCTTGAAATTAGTTTGTCTCATGAGACCCATTGGTACAGCCCATCCCACAGCAGGGAGTGCTGACTGACAGTGCCCCATACTTCAGATTTTTCAAGATTACGCAATATCTTACAGGAGAAAATAAATCTAGAGCAAATCAACCAGTTTGTACTGCTGGTACTACAAAAACTCATTTTACAGAAATAATATCACAGTTTTGCAATGTAATGAAAAAGAACAGAAAACAAACCCATTGGCCAGAATTACCAACAACATCTGCCCTTTATGAAGAGCATACTGCAGGAACCATCTCACCCCATGAATAAGCATTCACTCATCCTTGTTAGCAGATATATAAGCCTACTTGTCCTGTAACTTAATATTGAAGGCCAAAATAAAAAGATTTAATACATCGTTTACTGAACAAAACAGAAATTATCAATATAAAAAGTTTAATAATAAAGACTCTTCAGAGAACGCCAACATTGATTTGAATTGACTCCAGGTGTTACTCAGCTTATTATTTGGAACATTTAAAATTAATTCAGTGGCACTTCACTTTGACACAGAAAAGATATGATGAAAAACTGAAAACAGTAATAAACTTTGTCAGAAGGACAACATTACTAGGAGCAACCAATGACAAAAACTGTAGATCTAAGCAATGGCTAATCAAACCTAAGAGGATTTACCTAATTAATCCTGTGTTGCACAGCTATCCAGATTGCTTTTCCATCCAATCCATATTGTAACTACTCATTACTTACTCTTAGCTTTCTAGAATCAAGTGGCATATCACGTAACAAGCTAAACAGTATTACCTATTTTTGAACTGTAAGCAGTTGGCTAATGGACTGCAAAAATAGTTCCAGAACTGTTTGGAATTAGTTTCTTTTTTAAATCACAACCAAATGCTAATAGTAAACATCAGTTACTTAGAGAGCAGCATTTGCATTCAGAAGGGAACTTCTTTTTTAAAAAAATGTGGAAAAAGAACTTTATGTCTGCATACTTCATGTTTGGTTTTAAGTTCATCAGAGAAAGAGTACAGGCTAACAAGAAGTATATTGTCAAAGAAACCCAAATGGTTACAGTTTAAAGGCTTCTCTAATTGATAAATTTAAAATATCTGACAAAGAAGCTTCAGAATGTGGCAGGTGTGTGTCATGTATAGTTTTACTGTCTAAGTAAAGCAAACATATGAAGAGATTAAAAAAATAGATTAAGTGTTTTATAAGCTACTGCTAGCCTACACTAGCCAGCTGAAGGCTTTAAATAATTTAATCCCTTCAGCAACTGCCAGTCCCAACTGCAATACTGAAACAAGGTCTGAATTCAGTTTGCAACCCAACAGGTGCAGTCTAATACTGCTTCCTTAATTCAGCTACTGATCTATGTTTATGCTTGTAGAGGACACAATATTCTTAAATTCACTATGGCATTAATTAAATTAGTCTAAGTGTCTCTTAGTTTATCCCATCTTCTACTATCAAATTTACCTCAGACAGTACTCTGTTTCTTTCCCCTCCCCTCTAGAAATGCTCTTCGTGCCAGATGGAAGACAAAAGAGCTCCTAAAAAGCTTTTAAAGTAGATTTTTCTATATATAACTTATAAAATACAAAACAAACCTTCAACTTTCAAGTGCTTCAAAGCACTAAATGAATGCATTTTTGGTGCAGAGAGCAACACAAAGTGAATTCAGAGCTAGTAATATGGCTCTATCAGTTTATAAAAACTTGAAAACTTCAGGTTCAAAACCATTTATCTCAGGATTATGATTTCTGAAAGAAGGAAAAGTCAAGAGGGGAGAAAATTTACAAAAGAGACCGTAGGAAGGCTCAGACAGTGATACTCTCTGTATTCTACTAATAATGCCTAGTTTCAAATCAAAAATATATCAAATAACTTGGAATATTTAAAGTCCCTCATTTAATTCCTGTGGAAAATGTACTTATGTGAACAATTTTCAGTCACATGAATAATGACTGCTGAAGAATTCCCAGTGTAATCTTCTGGGATTAAGGGTGTGAAGAATCAGACCTTTGTTAAGTATTTAATATGTATGATGTTAATTGATGCTAAAAAAAAAATTAAAAATCCAACCCAAACCCCAATACCATTGCAGTGGTAAAATACTACAGTACTCCATGGAGTTTTGGGGAAAACACTGTGCTTTTATGAAGACACTCCCAGAGGCAGCAAGTATGAGGTGGTGTGTGAAAGCTACCACGATATAGACCTAGATACTAAGGCAGTAAGCCAGACATCCAAAAGATCTCCAAATAGTAACAAATAATGGGTTAGCTTAAATTTCAGACTGTTTTTTGAAGTTCACTTTGTTTTCTAAAACAGTTTCTCAAAAAAAAAAACCAACCAAAACCCTAAACAATTAAACTAAACTTATAATGAATTTTTCAACACTTGGGTAGAGATTCCCGATTTCATGACAGATTTTTGCCACAAACCAAAGGGCGGCTCCAAACTGGCAAATAAAGTTTGCCTTTGTACGGCACCTTTTTTCCAAAACCACCCAAATTGTATTTCAAATACACACTCATGTACTTCAGTCGCCAGAATCTGACAGAGAAGCACAGCCCAGAGAAATCCAGCCCTGCCCTGCTTGTGCCAATGTGAACTTGAGACTTCAATATTAACTTCAAAGAACTAGTGATCAAGTATCCACTACACCTCTGTAAAAAGAGTACTTATTATACAGGTTAATTCATAGCCTTCTTTTATGAACACTGGAAATAAGATTAGTAATTCACTTCCTATTCTGTTTGGATTTAATCCTATGCCCAGTCACCTCAACATGACCAGTCTCCATCTAGTCAAGTAAATGATAGATCTAACATTTATCACCTGCAGTTTCTTTTTTCACCTCCTCCAGAGCAGGAAAAGTGAATGTTAAAAGAGTATCTCTTGCACTTGGGAAAGAAAGTGGTTAGCTTCGTGTTAGTTCTTCATTACTGTGAGAATTAATTCCAGTGGCAAGCAGCAGCCCTCCCGTTGTCAAGTGACTGTAAGTGATACACGGCAAGTGATACCCACAACATAAGTAGTGGTCTACATCCAGAACTGCCCTCCTGCAATGAAAGGTATTGCACCAAAGATTAACCTAAGCTGTGCAACTTTGCATTTAGCTTGGGTCTGGAGCCTGTAACTCCTAGTCACCATTAGCAGATGTATGATGCAGTACACCCGGGATGTCTATTTACTCACTAGACTTTCTTTGGGAATGAAGTATCATTGATTATATGAACTAACACTCCCCACAAAAACCCTTATGGTTTCCTCACCCCATGACACAGCTCACCAGGTAGTGACTACATATATAATTTTCAGCAGCTGACTAGTAAAACACCCACTCCATATGAACATGTGTGACCATCTCTCTTGAGAACCATCACATAGTGGCCATGTGGCTTTTGTGAGTGCTCTGCTCTCAGTCCAGACCAAGCTCACCTACCATGCGGCAAGTAGCAAAGCCCTGCTAAGAAAAAAGCACATACAGAAATTTTCTGAAAGAAGTCTTGTCCACTTGCAGAGTGAGGCAGAGTATGGAAAACTTCAAATACTTAAAATATAATTTCCTGAGTATCCTTACTATTATTAGTACTTGGGACTATTACTTTCCTTTCCCCTCACCTATTTTTCCCTCAAGCTTATTTTCTACTTTTTCCTCTTCAGCATTTGCACTCAATTCTATTTCAAGTTGTGTATGAAAGGTTTTAATTATCTTCTATTTTGAGGTATTAAAAGATTCTTAATCATCCCACCTTCTGGGAGACTAGTAATCCAGTGATTACCAACAGAAACACTGCTGAATGCCTATTATCCATGTTAATTATTCAATTAAAAAATATGCTGGAGCCGTCAGCAGGACACTTCCATTTCATGGTTGAAAGAAGAAAAAAATATCCTTCAAAATTGCTCTAAAGCAATTATTTTAAAACTAGTTTTTCAGAGCTGTTTTTCCTGTACCTGGTACAGTAAAATCTGTGCATGAAGCCCAAAGGATGTAGCAGGCCATGCAGAAATCCTTCAGTAGATAACAGATGCCCATCTGGGACACACTACTAAGATGAAGCCCTAATTAATACTTTTTTTTTTCCCTGCATGTATTTTGAATAGAATACATTTTGGTTCTGCCCAAGCTTTTTAGACACAAGGTGCTGCCACATGTGTTAGTATCCTGACACTCTTCAGTATTTTAAACACACATTTATGATCATGAAAAGAATTTTTAGCCTAATCAAGTTCAGGACCACAACTCATTCAGAGTCTTTGGACTGATTTCTCCTCTTTGTAGCACTTCTTTGATTCAACCTTTATTTTTCTTCCTTTTTTTAATCTTGATTTTGCATTAAGAGTGCCTGTATGCTACCTTATCAATATAAGGTAAGGAAACCCAGCAGCAGGTGGAAGAGTAGCCTGGGATGGAGCTCTTTCCTAACAGGTATTTACACCACAGCACTCACTGAAATATGCTTCCTCCACCATCCTTCAAGCTGGTGTTCAATTCATACATGCCCTCACACTTCATCACCGCAACAACTTCAGCTACTGCAAAACTCCTCCAAATCCTACTAACAAAAACCTGTGTGCATTTCAAAAGAACCTTTCATTACTGGCACCCATTTGTGGCACCCGTGGAACAAGTGTTAGGAAAAATACAGCAGTCTGCCAGAAAAGTAACTTTGAAATTACCTAACCCAACAAGCACCACTACATGAAGATCTCCCATTACCTGTCTGAGGTTGTCATCATCAGAGCATTTAGCCACTATAGTTAAAGATGCTCTAGAACACAGGATTTGAGCAGAAAATACATCTGAAGGTGTATCTTTATTAGGCATCGACTTGCACAGCTTGCCTGCCTTTTATACTTTCAGAAGGACTTTCAAATGGAAGCCACCATTGACGAGCATCTACATGTACCCTGCTTCAAGAAAGATAGGAGCAAGTAGTTTTTCCCCAAGAGATGGCATATGTAGGAAGCCTGTCAGTGCCTTGTAATTTCAGTTATCATCTCTGTCCATCCTACCAGCAAGACCAACATGGATGTTAACATACAAAATGGGCTCTGGGGAACAGAGCAGATAGATGGTAGTCAGCTGTGCATGGTGCAAGCAAATGGGCCAGGGATTACCATTAAAGGGGCCTATCATATATATTTGCATACATATTTTTATACATACATATATAAATATACACACATGCTTTAAAATATGAAACAAGGATGAATATGTAAGATTCAGACTTTCTATTTTTGGGTGCATTAACATCTGCTGTACAGATAGAAAAAGCCAAAAACGTGACACGAACAACTATATGCAACTTATGACTTAATATGAGAGAACTGTGTCTGCTGCCTGTCTCTAGGGACTGTTCTTTCATTTGGGGCTAACTGAAAAGGTTTCTGCTTCGTTTCTATTTCTAGCCAAATGTAAAAGCTGTGACTTCAGCAGATCACTTCAACCACCACAACTGTGCTTGTTTAGAGCAACACAGTCATACCCTTCCTTGGGTCACTCCACATCTTTGTGCAGCTAGTACAGACAAAACACTAATGTTCCATGGAGAAATTTTGCCATATAAAATAGAGAAACTAGTCTTCCCAGTCCAACCTGAAAATGATTCCACTCAACCTTCAGGATCAGAAGACAGGTGAGAAGACTGCCATTTGGTAAAGCCAAATCAGCTTCATGCAGGCTCAGGCCAGCCAATGAGCAGCGTTTCTATTCTCTCCTACCCAAAGCAAGGAGGGCATAGAAAAGTAACCCAAAATCCAAACATTTAAAAAACCTTTAAGTATTCCTTTTACATTACTATTTCCAACCCTATTTGCTTTTCTCAGCTGCTTAACTTTAAAAATAGAGGCAGTTTTCAATCCAGAGCCACTGTGTAAGTAGATGCCTGCCACACCCCAGTGACTTGTTTTTATGGCAGTTGCACACTAGTCCTTGTGTTGCCTCAGTAACTCCTGCATCAGGATACTTGAAGAAACCAGGGCAGAACTTAATGAGTACCATGATACATATTCTATAGTCCAAAAGCTACTCCAGTAATGTCTGGGAGAAGGCTGTTTACTTCTTACCTTGACATTTACAAAGCGATTATGAAGTAGTCTCAGTCACCCATGACATATGCAAATACCAGTGCTGCACAGAGCACTGTGACACGGTGACTGGCACAGATTATACCAGAGAAATGACCAGAGTACATGTATTGGATTTAGTGGATTTTTTACTAAATATTGGCTATTTTTACCACATTCGTACACTGACTTGCTAACAGAGTTAGCCTATAGTACAGAACAACTAGGGAACTGCAAGCATATCATTGGTAGCAAAACCAGCAATGATAAAAGCAGGAGGATGCTTTATGAATAGCAGAGGTGGCTGTGACAAGATTCTCAATAGCTGGCAGGGAAAGTTTAAGCAAGTAAACAAGGTAATATGTCTTCTGGTGGTTTTACCTTTTTATTCTTTGTAATTGGAACCTTGTTTCTAATAGCTATTTACTTCTCTGCTACTCAAACAGCCTAGAGGTGCCATACTGGTCTGGACTGAATAGCTTTTTATTTATTTATTTATTTTTACCTTTTTCCTTTTCTGGCCCCGAAGCAGGCAGAGGATGGAGACCAGAGAACCAAGTCTATAATGATTTGGGCATTTTTTCAAAGATAGAGGGTCCCTAAAAGGATTTGAAGGGTCAAGAGGTGTCAAAAATATAATTTGCTCTGGAACAACTACAGCACCTCTTTACATTTTTATAGTTATTAGGACAAGATATTCTTGCAATTAGGAGACGAATGCAACAGTCTACAGGCTCTGGTGTGCAGAAAACAGCACTGCTCTCAGAACAAGACTGCTACCTCAAATGTACTACAACCTCATTTTGCAGCCAAAGCTCTGCAAATTACAAGTGATTTTTTATAGTAGTCCACTAGTAAGATCTTTTTAAGCTTTACAATTAAATTCTCTAGGATCAGGATTTAATCCAAAGACAAGGACAATCTAAGGAGAAGAAAAAGGATCCAACGGTCAATGTGAAATGATAGCCATTTGCAAAGCACAAACTCTCCAGATGGTGTGCTTGGACTTTTTTGTCCTTTAGTAATAGTGACCCCCAGTCTGGCTGTTATTTATTTTTACAGCATTTTTCAAATTACACTCCAATTTGAAAGCATTCATTACTCTTTAGAGATGGATTTGGCTGTAAATTTCAGTGCTGGTTCAACAGTGCCTGTGGTTTGAAGGAGGAAATCCCTTCCTTAGAGAGACAGACTGACACATTGAAGATTTTAGCTTTGTATCTTACACTTTATTTACAAAATTGGATAGAAAGAAAGCAAAGAAGGGCTATTGCCCTTTCCTTACTCTATCCTCCCTGAAGCCCTCGGTATTTGTTTCAGCATATTTTGACAGTGCATTCTAAACGTGTTTCAGGCAATTTTTTCAGCATGTGCCCTTCTTTAATAGAAGCAAACAGTGTTAGTCCATAAAAAGAGCTACATAGAAGTAGAATTAATGAGCTCTCTATCCCCAGTAAAAAACCTGGACAACTTCTATAAAGGACATTCTGTAGTTATTTACAAGTACTGATCACAGAAAATTAACTCAAGCCTTTCTCTGAATTTTATCAGTTCACAAATGCTTAAGGTTTTCCCTTACCTCTTTATTCTTAGAGTATAATGGGAAAGTATAATTATTGAAAATCCTTCTAAAATACAAAAGAAATTCATTAAATCCTATACATTCAGATAATTATTAGGAATAATATTTTCTCTGAATTCACAGAAATAAAAGGTAAAACAGGTTATCTCAAAATAGTTGCTTGTGTTTCATTCCTCTTTCTTACATTATTGGAATTTTTCAGTCATTTGTTATTCACTGACATCTATTTCAGTAAAACATCTGAGTGACAACGCCACGAGAAAGCTCTGTCAGATGGCTCTGAGACAACATGACAAATCACCTTAGACATATGGAACTTATGTCCCGAATTTGGTAACAGTTCAGTTTGGTTAGCTGACATATTCTTCTAGAAAACAAAATATGAGAAAAATGTATAAGCGATGCCCTGAGTATACAGAAACAACAGCATCAACCTAAATAGCTCCTAAGCCCTGTCTGAAAGAAAATGTATTTTAACATATGAAATATTTGAAACAGATTTAGAAACAAAATAAAATCTGTATTTTCAGATCCAGAACTGAAATTGCATTTTCACCTCGATGCCTTCTTATCTGGGTTTTATAAATGTTTATCTTTACGTTGTTACTATCCCATGCTCTGTGTTGCTCACTTTAATATGAATTAAATACAAAAATCAGAACGGATTAAATACAGCTGGAAAAGAAACTGCAGTTGTTTCCTCAATTTTATATATGCATGTAGACAAAGGCATTTTAAAAATGTGTATAGACATTTAAAATATATTTAAACTAGGTAGTTCTTTTGGGTAGCAGTGCTTGTTTGAGTGTGAGTGACAGATACTCTAACATTTAAGCACAAAGGTGAGGGGTAAAACAAACCTTAACATTTTTCAATCCATAATATTATTCTGAGAGCTTTGAAAAGATAAGTAAATGAGTTTTCAGAATTTATCATCATCATAAGGATCCTTTACCATTGCATTTAAAGCAGCGGCATTTTTCTTCATTACCTCTTGGTATTAACTTAGGTTTCTCAGTGTTCTCACTTTTCTGGTGCATACAGCAGTGTTTTCCCCTACAGACTTGAATAGGTTCAGAAAAGAAAAGAGATGTAAAGATTTGGTCAGTAGCTTGGGCAGGGTTCTTTAACATTGGTAACTAGTACAGAGAGCTAGCTTCTGCAAGAAAAAATGCAAAAAGCTCATGAATTTATAAACACAGGAATTCTCAAAGCAAACCTGAAAAGGAGGGTAGCAAAAGGAAGGAATAGGCTTCATTATGAAAATTAGCAGATAATTGTAACAAATGCATATTTTAAAAATGAGTCATACAACAAAGGAAGAAGCAAAAAGCAAAATGGGAGGACAAAGATACAGCTGAGAAAAGCACATTGAGCTAGATAACATACACAATGCATTATGTCTTTTGAGTACTCTCAACACAACCAGACAAACCTGCTGTCTTTCAGCTTTTCAAAACAGAATTACAGCCTTTGATGAGCAGATAACTTACAAGACACTATTATGTGCCATCCTTTAATCTATTACATATGCACATTGTCATCAGTTAGCTTATCATACTTCCCAAATACCTGTCTTCTGCGTGTGAACCAAGAAGTTATCCCAAGATTTTCAACAGGACTTGTCTACCCCTCCCTAACACCATGCCACTGTTGAGTTTCCATGCTGCTGTCATGCTCTCCATCTCACCAGCACCCAGAGCTGACTATTCTAAGCCATACAGGACCACAGCATACTGTTATTTCTTGCTTGTAGCCGAAAGAAATTAAGGGATAACTTCTCTGTTCATCTCCAAGACCTAAGGATAAAGGAGGCCTTTAACTTTGTTACTACTGATAAATTATTTTAATGTAGGAATAGTCTGTTACGTGACATAGAAATGGATTCTCTTTCCCCAATTACAAGGATAGAGACCTGTTGCTCTTTGGGTACGCAACATTTCTGCAACGACACTGGGAGTTTCAGAAGGTGTTTTAGAGCTGAAGTCCACAAAAGCATTAGCAGAAACTCTGTCAGACTGCATTGACAGAGATCCATGGACTGAACAGGTTCTGTTCTGACAGACCAGTGTTTCTTACACAGGCTGTATTTAATTCAGAACACGAGCACATTCTGATGTTTAACCCACAGTAGGTCCAGAGCTTATTATATGCATACAGCTTTGTGAGAAAGTCCCCTGGTCCTTTCAGCATCCAAACAATAGCCCAAAGGCACGTTTCTACCACTCTGTGAAAACAATTACCGCTAAATTGTTTCTGATCTGCTGGCAATATGGTTGTAACCAGAAATGCTACAATTGTTACAATGCCTGCTTGGATTTACAAGGTAATTAGCGTTGACAATATTCCCACACCTACTGTCATGTCTGAGTGGATGGCATCCCCTCACTGTGCTGGGATACATGCATCCTTCTGTGCTTGTAATTTCCAATGAATTACAGAAATAAAAAGGGAAGTTATGGGATTCATTCATTTTTGATTGAACCTGCATTGAAATTCTGTTTTTCAGGCAGAAGAATGGATGCATATCTTTGATACACAGCAGCTCTTGCTCTGTTGCTTCAAGGAACAAAACCAGTGCACACTATCACAATAAGAATGGCAACAAAAAGGCTGAATACTGAGAAATAAAAGGGAGATGATTTCTGGTCAAGGAGCAAACAAATATAGTAAAAATCCATGTATGTAATTTTACATATACATACACACATATGCAACTAAAATTATAGCAATATATGATAAGAAATGCTTCATGGCCTATCTTGTACTTCACCACTGAAGAGTTTAACTGCTTCACTGTATAGCAAAAGCAACTCACAAACAGTATGGGATAATACCATAATCGGGGAGGAATTTTCCCCAGACAGTCTTTGGAAAGTTACTACTTAGAACAAGACCTAACATGTAAGCATCACATTCCTCCTTCTGCCTCACTGCCCTCCATAGGCTGCTAAAATGAAATGACTCTTCCAGATTAAACACTCCTCCACGTATTACTTATTTAAAAATGGTCAAAATAACACTAGGAAAAAAATAAAAACTGCATGAATGTAACATTAAATTAACTGTAATGTAAGATTTAAGTACAATAAATTGCAATTAGAGCTGTCTAGAAGAGGAAATACTTTTCAGACTGTCGGCCTCAAAGATATTTCTTCCTATCCTTAGGCCGAGACACTTCCTTTAACTGAGATTTCAAAGGGCAGCCTTATACTATTTCAGAAATACAAAAACAAAACAAATTCTACTATAGCATGTGGTGGTTAAGCTGAGGTATCATGACAGAGGTTCAAAAGCAGTAACTTCACTGCTAACTACAAGCTTAGCTAATGAAGAGAATGTAAAAGCACCTCCTTGGCTTTGTGTCCCTATTAATTTACTGAAAAATACTACACAGTAACACTTGGAATCACTGTTTTCACCAGAGAACACAGCTCTAATAACATGTAGCCCAGCTTCTTATGGAAAAGGACCCTGGCATTATTAGCATTAAGTGCAAATTTAACTGTCTGCTTGTCTGTTCTGATCACCACAGAACCCAGATGCTTTGTAGAGAAATATAAAAACATAATCCTTAATTCAAAGAGCATGCATTCTACCAGTGTACATTTACACAGAGCTAAACCTCAAAGGGAGCTGTTCTTTTAAGTGCAGTGTGGAGGTCTAAACCTGGACTAGGTAACATGATCAGTAAAGGAGATTTGTGCAGAGGTCAGAATCATTAGTTATTTCTTCAAAATAAACTTTGATAGCCATCAGTTCTGACAATAGCTGCATTAGCAACAGAAGCATAACTTAAGGTGGGACACACAGAACAGTCACAAGATGTTTTGAAGGTGAACTGAGGCAAGGAATATTTTATGGATCAAGCTGTACACCATAAATGCAGAAGGAGAGGGTGACTGCTACTCCAGCACCGGGAGAGTATGGTATTTCAAAGATCTGTAAATTAAGCTTTCCTGAAATAAGGAGATTAACCCCCTAAACTTTGGTTTCTTTCACATTGTTTCCAGGTGTCTGAGAGTTTGCAATGTGCTCAGCTCACACAAACAAGCTTTGTTTTGCAATAGAAGGAAACCAACTTAGAAGAAAGATTGATTGATTCTTATGTAAACCCTTGTTTCCTGGAGCTGAGCTTTCAAATACAACATCAAATACTACAGTTGCATAGCAACCTCCCCACTCCCATTACAGGTGCACTGGTTAGCCAATTCCACCTTTCCCTTTTCTCTAGGCTGCACAAACACAGCACTTGAAGAGGTAGGATTTATGACAGCAGGGTGAATTTCCTAGTTTGTGGACAACTTGTGTTTAAGAAAACAAGAGCTCTACCCAAAACAGCCTGAGGTGGAAACCTGTGATGTTCTGTGTTTATGTATTCCAATATATTATGAAAATGAATAGCATCTGAAGTCTTATAAACCTACTTTTACACACTCATCTTATGATGCTTGGCTTATTCAGCCAAGTAGAAGGCATTTCAGTGCAAGTAACACTGTGCTTCTATAGTCAATTTTTATGTGCTGTTAATCACTAACATTTTTGGAAGCACTCTAGTATTGTAGCAAATAATCACAATTAACTGATCCTAAGTGAGAAATAGCTGCAAACAACACTATGTTTTCAAAATATTTATCTGTGTATTTACAACCAGAGTAAGGATACACTAAAAACCAAGTGAGGCTGAATACTGGCATGCAAAATTGTGCAACACCAGTTACAAATAAGTACATTCTGCCTCACCTCACTTTGTTCTCCTTTTTATTTGTTGGATGAGGACTGCTATGTTAAATACTGGCAAATTCCCACTTTGATTTCCAATCCTCCTTTAATGCCTCTATTTTATTTCCATATGCTTCTACTTTCTGCCTTTATTATTACCTTTGAGTATTAATATCCTTAAAAGTGGGATGCACATAACTTTTTCCTAAAGTAAGGTTAAAAAAAAAAATCTTGAAAATGATTCATTGTTGCAAGCTGTGACTCACGGTAGGATTCATAGAAAGTTGCTTCCGATGTCAAATAGTAAAGTGACAGGAAAAAGTCCTGTAATCTAGTCATAAAAACAACCGAAGTTACTGCCGTGCCATTTTCACTGTTGGGTAGCTGCCAGGTACGTGCTGCTTGTCCCCACACTCGTTTCCAGACGAGCCGGAGCAGTGTTTGTCTGCCACCTCCCGGGAGAGTGACAGTGCTCGGGGGACAGAGTGGTCACAAGCCAACAGGGCGAAGCTGCAAGAATTGCTCTAGCCGTGGCAGTGGCCATTAAACACATTTTAACTACTTCAAAAATACTTCGGTTACAAAGTCAAACACTCCGAAATTTGAAAGCACTGCAATTAGTGAATTGTGCTGCTCTATTTGGTTACATTACTTCATCTTTACCACTCTAGTTGCAAGGCTTTTTTGGACTCCACTTTAAACCAATAAATAGATAAATTAGAATTACTCTTTATGTTTTTGGGTTTTTTTTTGTTTTGTTTTGGTTTTTTTGTTTTTTTTTTTTTTCATTTGCTTTATATTTATGGTTTCTTTTTGTTTGGGCTTTTTTATTCCTTAACTTTGTTCTGCAGTTTGAGTTTTTCTAGCATTCTTCTGTTTTTCTGCCTGGAAATTTTATCCAGGCAGAAGTGAAGGATATTAGTCTCTCTCCAATGTTCAGACACTCGGACAGTGTTGCAGCCTGGCGGTAGGCATTGCAGGAATGCCACAGAAATGGCTGCTGGACATGCGACACTGACTGTGCACGCACTGGAGAACTGATCTGCACATGTACTATACACCCAAAGTGTTCAGGACATGTTGGACTCACTGTATGTAGACTATAAATGGTACAGACATAAATATCTGCACACAAATCTTAAAAAACCCCAGCATTGTAACCCTGCCTCTGAGGAGATCCAGCTGTTGGCTTAAGCAACTTTCGGCGCTATTCTCACTGCTTCATGTTTCATCATTAAAATACAGTTTTAAACAGAGATCCAGCTTCAGATTTCATTTCATTATGGTAAGTTTTCCAAAGAATCCACAAGGTAATA
>JAAGNO010029103.1:0-15043 GCA_033439905.1 Ceryle rudis
TGCTGGCCACACTATTCCTGATACAAGCCAAGATCCCATTGGCCTTCCATGCCACTTGGGCACACTGCTGACTCATGCTCAACTGGCTGTCAACCAGTACTCCCAATCCCTTTCAGCTGGGCTGCTCTCCAGCCATTCATCTCCCAGTCTGTAGCACTGCATGGGGTTATTGTGGCCAAAGTGCAGGACCTGGCACTTTGCTGTGTTGAACTTCATCCCACTGGCCTCAGCCCATTGATCCTCTTCTCATTCACTATCCTGTCACGGAAGCATACCTGTAGCAACCATAGGTTATAACCACAGGTATGTTACTTGCCACAAGCAACTTAAAGAAAGTCCTGCTCTGACAGGGCTAGGCCAGATTCTGTTGCCAAACTTGACTGTACCTCTGCTACATAAGAATAAGAGTTTTATGGAGGATTGCAGCCCAATGAAACATGGACAGATTTTCACATGGGCTTTAAATTCTGAGAGTCTACTTCATCTGAACCTGAAAGGTTTTTTCATGTTCCTTTCCTAAAAAATCCAGTCTGAGACAAAGACCTGTTTTAGAAATGTTCATCCCAGAGTGTTAAAGCTTAACAACTTAAAACACATTAAAATAATGTGAACATATTCAGCCGCCTTAACTGTAGCCTCATAACTGACCCGCAACTGTAATAGCCTTACAGTTCATGTTTCTACAGGGTAACTGTGTACATGTCCACGGACAAGCCTCATCTAGAAATCAGATGATTCCCCTAGTCAGTAATGGGACAGCAAACTCTGCAAGTCCCTCTAGAAGAAGAGTGTGTACAAATATGGGGACTAAAACCAAAAAGTGTTGATGACGACATAAGACTTAGAGCCAGGAGAGTAATCCCAGCTTTGATACAGAGATGGAAGTAGCTGGCTTAAGCATAGAGAATATGCTTCACACATATGCATCACAAATCTAAAACTAAACCATAAAATGCAGCTAAGCAGTTCAAGCCAGCATAAGCACACCCAGATGCTCCCTGCAGATCTGGACACTATACTTCAAGACAGCCTTTCCTTAGTGTCCCCAACCTGCAGGAATTTCTAGAGAAAGAGACTGTGGTCTGGGCCATGCTGAGCTTCCGCACGAGCCTCAGAGATCTCCTTCTGGGACATACACAACCCATCCATCCCACCCCAGGTGGCAATGTCCCTGCTGCCCAGGGCTCTGTTTCTGTGACATTGTCAGGTGAGAGCACCAAGTGATAAAGAATGGGTTTTACTTTGCCACAGTCATATATTTTGGACTTTCTACACTACTTCCCAAACTGTGATTACAATGACTGTGTGCTGAACTTGATAAGGAGAAGCTCTCAGGTGGTCCTTCTAAAACTGATGGCAATTTACATTTTGTGTATCAGCTCACACCCTGTTCTCCCTTTTGAGCTGAAGGGACCACAGGGATCAGTTGAGCTATCAGCTCATTTAACACTCATTCACCCCATCCATGGACCCCTGCCAACAAGATATTCCTGAACAGGGTTCAGCAAAGCTGATGCCTGAGTCGGACTGTGCCATAATCCTCTCCCTGCAGCTGGGCCCCAGGTACTTTTGCTTGCTTGTACTTGTAGAACGGAAGGAAGAAGCACAAAGTGTGGGCAAAAGAGGGGAAAAAAAGAAGAAAAGGACTAATTAATTTCCACATTCAACAACAAAGCAATTGTGTTTCACTCCTACCACTCCACATAACGTAGGAAGTGAATTAGATTGAGCCAAGTTCACTGTTTTCAAAATCATCTAGGCACTGCCTTTTAATTTTCAGTGTCTTTTCCTCTTTGATGTGTTCATATAGCTTTCACTTACACTATGCAAGAATCTCAGATATTCATGAAGAAGCAGCTGGGGCAACTCGCCTGTCACTTCACTCTCTTTCACGCTGCCCTGACAGCATGAAGCAGATGAACTCTAGTGGGTATCACCCTCTGGAAGATTTCTCTTGCCTGATGGGAACCCTCTGTTGTCATCAGGCTGTTGGCCAAAGCACTGACTTGGGAGGTGTTTGCCTCTCCCCAGCTGCCATCAAATTACTGTAACAGCTTCCCAGGTATTCTAGAGCTCAGGATTATACTCCTGTCCTGCACGTAACAACTGGATCCAGAATCACATTTCTCTTATCAATTTTCCCCCTAGGGTGGGTGCTCGAATCCAGTGGGGCTGTGTCACACTGTGGAGATTCATGTCCCAGATGCCTGCCCCAGGCTCATGGTGCCACCTGGAGGCCTGGGTATACCTCATAGAGCAGCCCCATCCCTAAAATATGTGCACATGCTCCCTCTCTCTCTGAGCAGGGAGTCCTCAAAAGGCAACCTCTGACTCTCTGGTACCCTACTCGCACCCTCAATTGCTTTTTCAGACAGAACCATGGTCTATAATGGTCTAGGGACCATTTTACCCCTCTACATTCTTTTTGTACAGCAATAAGTGGACAGATAAAGTGCACAAATCTTGCTCATGGGCCTTGCCCTGATTGCTGTGCACCAGTTTGTTAAAAGTATTTGGTGGTGAGAGACTAATCAGGACTCTCTAACTATAATTCCCAATTCCTCCATTCCTTTACTTTAGCAGAATCACTTTTAGTTATATTATATTCTAACTCTCTTACATCCAGGATGCACCACAAAAACCCAGTCTGGCTTCTGTGATGATTCTGAATTGCCTTGCCAGCATTCTTTAGTCTCAAGTTTATGCTTATTCAAATTCTAGTTAGTCTGTTTATCAAAATCCTATGAGGAAAATATGCTAATTGGCAGAAAAGTCCTTTTTTTCTTTTCAGTGTCATCTAGCTTGCACTGGATTCCTTACAAATGGAGCTGTAGTTAATTTTACAGGATACCTCCCAGCCCACAACTTCCTCAGGTATCCGATGCAAACCAAGAAGTGTGCCCCGCTGACATCCTCCCAGGCTTGAGCTGATTCGTGGGGTGAAACCACAACTGTGATAAGTGCACTGGAAAGATTACTAATGAGGAAGCCACTTAGAACAAGGCTGTGAGTGGTCATGTTGCTTTCGTTTTAAGAAAAAGCTAACAATACAAGGTTGCCACATTGATCTACCTCTTCCAAAAACTGGCACTTGTCTGTAATTCAGGATCTGCATTGTTATTGTTCTTTGGCTGGTAACTTGGCTGGGGAGAGAAAGAGAAAGGGAACAGAGAAAAGCGAAAAAATGAACTTGGGAATCATTTCAAGGCCTGAGATGTGGACAGGTTTGCTGAGAGATATCTTGGAACTGTACAAGGTAAACATGGTCTAAATCACCTGCTTTAGGAAGATAAGTACTGCGAGTTCTCTAAGCTAAATGTACACCGCTGAAATTTGATTGAAAACTTTGCGATGTGAAGACTGAAAATCACAAGAAGGAGGCAGGCAGCCTTTAATCTCCTGTTGGATGACAATTCAAGATAGACTGATAGAGATACCTGCTGCCTGATAAACCAGTCAATATTGTAGATGGTAGATACTTACGGGAAACAGACACTGCAAAGGGGGAAAAAATCCTCAGTATTTTTATATTTTCATCCTGTTCTCAGCTCCCTGCTAAGCAGGACAAGACTTATATTTTCCCCTGTTAAGCTATTGCACTTCAGATGCTGCGAGCACCCAAATTTCTTTTAAAGGGCACATTGTTTAAGGTAAGAGCAACTAGTATATAAAATGTATACATGAAAACAGTTAAATTCTTAGTACCTGGAAACCACAGTACAATAGAAACCAAAGGTGACAGTTCCTGCCACGATTCCTTATTATTATTTTTTCTTGTCTATTATGGTGAATTATTTGTCCACTAACCTACTGCGAACTGAATGGTGGTGTTTTATATGAGCAGTGGTTCTTCCGAACAGGTGTACCTGGCTGTGAGACTAAAACAAACAAAAGCATGAAGTTTGAAAAAGCATGAGGAAATCGCAGACAAGCAGAAAGTGCTATTTACACTTCTCTTTGAAAGGACTCGGATAAGTATTCTTATAAGTATACGTATTCTCACCACAACACTTCAGTTTTTGTGCACCTATCCTTCGCGTTATGTTTATTACGAGAGCTAAGACAGCAGGCTTTCTAACAGCTCTCTGCTGCTGCTGTCTTACTATGATTTTCCTATCTTTTAATTAAAAGTATATTTCACAGCCAAGCCAAATGTTTTATAATAACAAGAAGGAAATGCAGAGAAACAGCAAGGAAAACTTTTGACCTGTGGTGGACTGAACATACTTCTTCTTGCCATGCAACGAGACTAAATCATCGCATGTGTTGCTGATGGACATTCATCATTATTTCTTCCCAAACTGAAGGCATATTTCATTTTCCTGAAGCCTGGATTTTCTCCAAGTTTTGCAGGAAAATGTTGCTGCCATTGGAGCTTGTTGCTGTATGTCACCACCTGCTGGCAAACATCAGTTGAGGGTTTCTGTCTTGAGTGCACAGCTGAAACTGTGTAGACAAGGACTTTTATCTTCCTTGATAGAGACAGATAGGTGGCCACAAACAGAACATATGTTATTTAAACAGATTTTTGGTCTTGAATGCATATATTCAGACCAAGCCTGTTTGTATAACATGCAATCTGGATCCTGCAAACTATTACTCAGGCAACAAGTTCTTAATAAAGCAGAAAAGATACAACAGAATAGAAAAGGTTATCAGTGTAGGAAATGTTCATGGGCTCCCCTGCTTCATAGACCTGACTTTGCTTGAAAAATAAACAAGAGTTTAAAAATTCATGCTATAGGCTGCTGCAATATTTAATTAAAAATAACATAGAGTAAGAACTCACAATCACCTCTTAGAGACAGTCTAAGAATTAAATTTCCTGAGTTATGCTATTTATTTCACAGGTTTAACGATGAGAGTTTGGGGGATTTCTCTCTTTTTTTCCCCCAGATATTTTTAGAAATCAACCTTTTGAATATGAAAGCATATTTTGAAGCACCTAATATTTACTCTATCCACTCTAATAGGTAAACGTGCATTGCAGTGTGGGCACTAATGCTGATAATTCATATCATTTATCTGATAGATCAGGAGCCATTACGGCCTGTTGTGTAAATTCAGATTTTGGCACTCTTTAAAAAGTGGATTATTATTGACCCAATAGACCGTAACAGCTCCAAAGAAGCCATTACTGTCTATTGTGTAAGTCCTTCATGGCGCATGTTTTATTGACCCTTTGGAGCCATCATGGTCTGTCTTGTCAATCCAGACGCCATGTGAGCGTATTAAGGCTGCCTGCGTAATATCCGAGTGGAGCAGTAGTCGCATTATTGATGCGTGCCCCTACGAAATTACATTTTGAGCCACGTTGGCCAGCTGTTTTTTTCCTCAGGTTCCAAAAGTCCTATTGTTCTGGTTCGCATCCTGAACTAGAGACGAGGGCTACAAAAATCGCCTCAAGATAATGAAGCTATTACTCTTTTTGTTTCTTTGGGTTTTTTTAAGGAGAAAAAAAAAAAAAAAAAAAAAGGAGTGAAAATCAGGTTCCTCTTCACCAGGAAGAAAAAAGGCTGTGGGTGATCAGACCACTGCAACTCTCCTCTGCAACCCCCAGCTGTACACACATAGGACAGCACTGTATAAAGGAAATGTCCTCTCCTCCCTTCATGGTGCACAAAAGCCACCTTGCCAGACAGCAGGATGGTTGGTTTGTCTGTGAAGGGGGGAGTCTGAGCAGGGTTCGCCCTCTGTGATAAGATAACCAACCTGCACAAGGAGCAAGCAGGCTTGCACTCAACGCTAGGCAAAAGAGCCCATATGTGCTGAGTGCACGGAGCTGCCTGGAGTTGAGAGCTTTAATGAGAAACAGAAGAGAAAAAAATGAGGCTCCAGTAGAAAGCCTGTCCTGAGGAAGTGCCTACTGCTGCTTCCAGGCTGGAAATGTTTGCCTGGCCAACCCTGCCAACCAAACTCCTGCGAATCCTTCCTGTCTGGCTACTCCTCCATGGGCGAGTAGTGAAGTCCACCCCACATATTGCTCTGCCCAGTGCACATCCCTCAAGGCAAACACAGCTCATTGTCAGAAGCCCATTACCTGCAGACTGTTTCATTCCTTTTCTTCAATGAGTCCCAAACAAAAACCACACAGAAACCACATAACCTGAGCAGCTTCCAAAGAAAAGTCTTCCAGAGGCCAAATTCAGCTGAACAGCCAGTGGGGCTAAGTTCAACCAGCAGCTGCCTAAATGCTTGAATTATTCCTATGCTTGGCATAATAAAGATCTAGTGTTGGCAGCGGTTGCTTGTCTTATACATTCATAAATATTTATCTAAATATTAATGAGCAGAAAAACAATTTATTTCTTTTTTTTCCTAATTGTAACATCAATTCTAATATGTTTTGTTACTTAGTCACCTCACAAGTAAATTGATTTTCTTATCCACCAATAGGTATTTAAATGTTTTACAAGTGCATTCCAGGATCCTGAAATAAGAACTGTGTTTGGAACTCATAGCAGGGCTGGTACTTTTAGATTTATTTAAATTTTTTTTGCTAACACAGTAGGAGTTATGCAATAAAAATTCATCATAAAGGATGGGTACTATTTTCATGCAATGTACATCTCTGAAGGCTTCTTCAGACAGTACACAAATACAATGTATGTGTGTAAAATGCATGGCATGCTGAAGAAGATCATTTGCTCCTACTGTACCACTACACACATTTTTTTTCCTCTTTTCACACACACACCCACCCCACTCTTGTGCATAATGTTGGCGTAATTTATGATCTCCAGTAGCAAGTGTGGGCATCTAATTTCCAAGATGGCATTCGAGAACCTTCTTGAAATTCAGCTTCCAGTTCATCAGCCTGCTAAAGAACACTGCTGGTTTAATGCACACAGAGAGTCTCAGCAAAGTCAGCTCCCTGCTTAGCCACCTTGCTAAATTGAGGCCTCGCTTTTGATAGATCTCAACAACTTTCCATCACCCACCTAGATAATGAAAGATGCAGGTAATCTGACCTTGCATAGTAACGGAAAACTTTTCCAGTGATATTGCTTGTGACAGCTCTGTATTTCCTTGAGGGGAAGATAAAGCCTTTTGTCTACGCAATTCACTAAAAGGACACTTTATTAGTCCAGCACTTCTTTGTGTGTGGCTGGAAATGTTATCAGGTGCTCACCGACACCCTGATGTGCATTAATGCCAGAGGACCACAGCAAATAGCCCCTGGTTATTAAGAGGTTTATCTTATGATGAGAATTAGGCATGATACCCTCTTCTTCCTGCATAGGTACCCATAAGCTCACTAGGTGGTATGTGCAGGAGATGGAGCTTCTCTGGAATTAGTGGAATTACAACAGTGATCCAGAAGGCTCCTCTATTTCAGGCAGTCCAGAAAGTACTCTCAATGCTCTCCCAAATGACAACAGTGGAAGGTTTTGTGTGTCTTTTGCATGGACTTATCTTGTCATTTGTCCTTTATCCTGATAGTGGTTTATTTGCTATTATTCCAACAAAGAGAATAAAAAGGTTTCTTGATTTAGTAAAACTATGCAAAATCCATTTGCTTTCTCCCTAATAAGATTAAGAAGAACTTAGGTAGACCTGATATCGATGAAGTTCATACACAGGATACAATCTTTATCAAATAAACATGTTTATTTTATAAATGGTAACTTTACCTCTTTTCTAATTCACTTATTTTTAGAGCTAGGAATTGATTTCTTCAGAGGTAAGAATAGCAGCTTCACCACCAGCTTCAGGGGAGGTATACCTGATACACACTGGTGTAAGCATAGGCAACATTTCCACCCAGTATTATGGCTTAAGAGCTGCTTTCCTTCTCCTCCCAGGTTTTGTAGTGTTGCCAAATGAACCCCATACAAGGAGAGGGCAAGGGGGTCCAGCAGAACTCGAAGTGTCTGATAGCCAGGTCCCAGTTTAAGTCAGGAATAAGGACTGCATTTTCTGGGCATATTCTGTACATCTTACTGGTCCCTATGTTAGCTACAGGAAATGGAAACTAGAGCAAGCAGCTCCATCTCAACACTGTAGAAGATTGCACTGAAACATGTCCCTACTGCTATGGTTCAGATCAGAAAAATCTCCCAAAAACCTGCACTAACCATTTTTTTCAGGGTTACAGTAGAAACCCCCAGGCTCTGATACCATCCTGGTTCAGTGCATAGCCTTATATATGCAAAATCTAAATGCTCACAGTCTGTATTTTTATATTTGTATCATAGTTGTCCAGTTCTGTTCACAAAACCATGGACAAGCAAGCCTTTGCCTGGATATCTCAGAGCACAGATCCAGTAGGCTGCCTGAAACATCAGGGCCACTGAGAAAAGATACAAGAAATTTTCAGCATCAAGATCACCTCACTCATAACCTCCCAACAGACTGAACTCACTGGAGCTGGAATTACTGGAAAGATGATTTACCTTCAGACTTCCCAACCACAGCCAACTCTGAATTGTGCCACAAAAGGCAAACAAAAAACAAGAAAATATTTGATGACTTTGTGTTTTTCTATGACAACCAACATTATTTATGACCCATTATGTAATGACATGAGCATTATACATCGAAAAGCTGTCTTGAAAGACATTGTAAATAAACATTTCTGGTTTGCAAACAGGAAGCCAGAGATATTACTGTGGAAGCTGAGAGGATGGGGTTAGATTCTTGAAATGTGAGTGATTTGTTTTTTCCTCCCATTCCTCCCAAACTCATGATGCGTTCATATTGTTATTAGCTAATGCATGGCATTTTGTCTCCACCCTTATAGCTAAAATATAACTTAAAAACTCCCCCACCATTAGAAATACAGACTAGATAAATACAAGATGAGAAGGAAAAGTGGCAAAAATGAAAAATAGGAGGTATAAAGTATTTGAGACTAAAAGGATTCAAATCAAGTGCTGGAAGAGTCTAACCTCCAACAGTGGCCCATTGCAGTGACTTCAGCAGAAGGCACAAAATCACCAAGAATAAATATTCCCATGAGGAAGCATCTTTCAGTTCCACATATTGTTTATGCAGGTATGGTCTGCACCATGCAGGAGAAGGTTTTTCATGTACATGTAGTCATCCTGGTAAACAGAAGTGTACAAAGAGAGGTAATTTTTTTATATTAAACTAGGTATTTCTGGGTAAAAAGAGTCTGGGGGCTCAAACTTCTTCAGGACTGAGATGAGCAACAGGCTTCAAGCTAGGCTTTGCTGCCTTTTTTCAGACCTGAAGAAGTGCCTTTATACTCAAAAGCCTGTCTGTTTTTTGAGCTATGCTTCTCAGACCAGTAACTGTCTACAAACCCTGCTCGGTTCCTACCCTTAAGCCATTACAACTACTACAGCACTGCTAACTACCTGCCCTTGGCTTGAGTAAAACAGCTGAATTGCACACTTTTCTCACCACAGCCCACACAGCGGGTCACGCCAATGACTCCAGCGCAGCCCCCCGGGTCCAGCAAAGCACGGCCTGCCAGCAGACACAGGAGTCAGAGGAGGGCTTGCTGCCAGCTTCTACCAGAGCAGGATCAGGCCCCTTCTCCCTCTGACATATTTTGAAACATCCCCTTTTTTCTGTGCTAACTGCTCATAACAGTTACCCAGTCCAGGCATCAAATAAACACTGGTTTTTATATCCTGGCACTAGTGTTATTGTGAAGGAAGTGTTCAGTCAAACAATACCGCTGAACAAAATCTTTTTTCCTACTGATATCGTGTGACAATTTTTTTTCTTTTTTTTTTTTGGCTTTAACCTGAATTTCTAACCCATTTTAAAGCTGCCATTTTTTCACACATTAATGGGAAGATTTTTTTTTCTCTCCTTTCTCTGCCTTTTTCCCCCCCTTCAGTAGATGAACTTTAAATGCAATAGTGTGCTCATCCTGAGTGACCCTGCCTGCTGGGAGTAATTGTCTAGAGGAGAATAGAAGAATCTAAGAGCTTTTGTGTAAGGGAATAGAGAAGACAGACTTTATTATGATTCTGAATCGTAAGAGCGCTCTCTTTTTTTTTTTCCTTTCTCTCTTTCCCTTTCTTTTTTTTTTTTTTTTTTTTTTTCAGGTTCTAACAGCTGTTTCCCATCACAACCAGTGTTTGAAAGACACAGCAAAATTGAGTGTATCAGTATCACAATTAGTTTCACAGGCGGCTAATAACTTACTTGCCAGCCATGCCTGATTTAATCAGGACACTCCTGATTTATGGTTGTTTGTCCCAGTGTCCGATTTTCTCTGCCAGCTCCATCACAAGGAGATGCATGCAGCCTGCTTCTCTGTGCTCCGTCAGGGCCACCACTTCACTATGGTGGGCTCACTGCACCGGAGGGGAAAAAGGAGGAGGCAGCTTAAATGAGAAGTCTGGAGTCCTCTAACACAACTCAGGAAATGTATTCTTCTTACTATGATAAACAGAGCGGCTCACCTTGGTGCAGGCATGCCATCCTGACTTGTAGGGGATTGTATATTTATCAAGGTATCTCACAGTGGCCTGCTACCCCCCTCTTCCCTTGTGACCTGGAGGAACCTCCTGGGTTAGGGTCAAGAGGTGATTTTAGCAGCACATTATCTCAAGCCTGCAAGGCCCCGAGCTGCTGCAAGTGAGTCTTCTGTCAGTGGTGCCAAATTACGCGTTGCTCATTTTTGCAAAGTGATCTACTGCTGCTGCTCATTGGGGACAGAGCTGAGACCATCCAACTCATTTTTCTTAGGACTTCAAGCTGGTCTGGAGGAAGTCCCAGCAGCAAGAGCCCGGCTCATGCCTTTCTCACTCAGCAACTCTACTCTGTGGAGTTGAAAAAAATGTCCACGAGAGGCTATTTAATGGATTGGTTGTAGCACTTAAAAGATGAAATCCAAGGTAGTCTTGCCTATGGATGCAAAGGGGCGGGCAAAAGAAAAGGAGAAAACAGGTCTGTAGGAAGCTTTTGGCTAGGCTGGCTACTTCCCACTTAAAGGAAAAATTTTCCTTGAAGAACCCAAAAAAGCAAGCAAAGCTGTGTTATAAACAGGCATCCTGCACATCTTGCACTTGCACAGCCCTTCAGGGTGGGTTTCCCCACAGCTGCCTGCAGATCACTTCAGTGCTCTCCTTCACATCCCTCTGCAGGCTCTCTCTGCTGGGGTGGTTACAAGACCAGGGCAGTGACTAAGCCACCACTAAGCTAAGCCCACTGTCTATTCCTGTCTCACTTCTATTCACTGTTTCTCTCCTATCTTTTGGTTCAGTTTGGTTTTGCCTGTATTTCTGGGAGGAGGTCAAGGTCCAAATCCACGGCTACGGTTTCTAGGTGCCACTACAGTAACAACAACCCTCAGGGACGTCTAATTAGTAGAGCTGCCGCACGTTCATGTCAGAGGGAGCTTGTGCATTGTGATTAAGAGTGCTTTCAACCTGGGAACAGAGGTTTTCTGCTTTAGTTTGAAAGGTTGTCGTGGAAAATCCCTAGTGTCACCTGTTTTTAAAGATGTGCGTTACATTCCTGTAGTTACCTCTGAAACGTGAAAGACAAGATGGGCCTTGTCATCGTCTTCTTAAGTCAGGGATTCAGAAATCTCAGGTCATGGGTTTGAAAGGGGAGATGCAAGCAGGCACTTTGCACCTTCCTTATATGTGCTGGAGGATCACATGGCAAGGGCAGTGCTTTGGCCTGCCACACAGTCCTGGTCCTTGCTCTGAGGAGTTTACAGTTTGGGTAGAAAGACTGCAAACTCACTGGGAGGCTTGAAAGGAGGAAGGGTGGTTTTCTGCATATTTTCCTCTCTTTTTTTTTTTTTTTTACTTTATATATAGGTTTTGGTAATGCATGACAAAGAATACACAGTTATTTGAAGGATAATAACTAACCAAGCTACAAGAGGGAATACCAACTAGTTCCCTAGATGACAAGACACGAGCAGAGGCCACAGCACATGTCTTTCTCCAGCTGGAAGAGTCAAATCTACATTTGCAAGCCCCTATATCCCTAAGGAGAAAGAATGGGAGCTTCTCAGTTGCTGATTTCACTTAATTTTAAATATATTCAAAATGCAAATTTGCATTCAGGTTTTCCAGCTGAATAAAAGACATCTTGCACAATACCTTTTACAGGACATATTCACACTGCTTCTGCTGGAACATTTCCCTCCACCTCTCTGGTTTCCTATCAGCCGTTTCTAGCTGGCCCTCCCTTCAGCACGGAGACACACCGACTTACCCTACAGCAGGGATCAGTCTCTCTCAATGGCATCTAATGTCGGACTTAAGCTTTTCCCAGAGGCCTCTGGAGGGGCCTCACACTCTTCTTTATTTCAAGCTAAAAGGGACTGAGGCAGTATGGAAACCTTAACTGAGGCAGCAGCCTCTTGTTTAGGTTTTACAGTACTCAGCTTAGATCCTGAAGCAGAACCTGGGTCTAGCACATCCATACAAGCAGGTAGCCAAGCACATGGATTTGAGTGCTAACATCTCCATCCTCCTTCAGAAGGACAATGTCATCATTTTCTCATCAAAGGCAGCAGAAAGTGGGACTGCAGTGACTCCAGTAAGAAATCTGCACTTGGGATTACTTCATGCCATTCTCTTTTCTTCCTCTGTTTACACAAAAGACAGACCACGTTCAATGGTATCAGCGCAACCCAACCATGATACTCATTGAGCAGTTAACACACACACACATACAAAGAGCAAAAGAAAAAGAAAAAGTGACAGTCTATCCATCTCACTTGGCATGTTTATATGTCCTTCTTAACCATAAAAAAGAAGCCTGTTTACAAAGAGGAGTGTCGGTAACATTGTGTAGAAGAACACTTATCTGAGAAACTTTGATCTCCTTCTGAAGCACCATTACTCTGGGACTGAAGGGCTAATGGCTCTTTGGGTGGGAGAGAAAGTTTTTCAACAGGAAAAGAAGGAAGTTTATTGTGCTATCTAGTGGACACATTTAGAAAATCCTGCTCCTTGGAAATAAGTCGTGGCTGTGTCACCAGCAGCCTTATCCCACATCGTGCAGGCTGCTGAACAGGACGGGAAATAACAAGACGTTGAGGCCTCCTGTAATGGGATAGTGGGGAAGTTGTTACTCTAGGGCAGGCCTGCTATCTCACTCATTTAAGTAATGGACATATTAATGGAGCTGAGAGCTAAACCAGACACATAGCCTGCCTATTGGAGCTAACGTTTTCCATTTACAGACTCCGGGCCACATTTTACAATACTGATTCATGTATCAAGGTCCTACTTGAGTGAGTAATCGTACTGGATTTGAGAGCACAAGCAGAACACTGGCCTCAACAACAGGAGTAAAAACCACTGCCAGGAGAGTGATGGGTCCTAAAACATCTAGTGATGAGGTATCATTAAAAATAAAAATATAAATGCTTTTTTTGAAAAGGACTGTGAATTTCTGGGCTCCAAAAAGTGGGCTAAAAACACACATAAGGCTCAGGTAGATTTAGTTTCAGATAGGTCAGAGATTCCACAAGAACAACATCATTTACTCCACTGCTTTTCCAAAAATAGTGCAAAATCCTTCCAAAAGCTTTTTTTTTTCTTCCTAATTTTAAGTTTGTCAGACCTCCCTAAAACGCTGAGGTTCACTTGATGCTTCTCTGCACTCAAAAATTTGGGTATCTCTGATCCTTCCTGCAAACATATTTCTCTAAGATGTTTGTTAAAATGCACTGTCAAATTGAAACTTAATGGCATAGACCTTCCTCGCAAACATAAACAGCACCTCCGGAGGCTCACACATCACTGCTCTCTGCTTGCATCTGTCCTGCCGCTCTCCATTTTATTTCTCTGTGCTGCCGCTTGCACTTTTCAACTTCTCATATCTGTCGCTGAGTCCTTCATTCAAAGGCCGCTGAAATCCTTGGGAGCCCATCCAATACCTGCCGCTGGCTTCAGGCCCTGCCACAGCAATTCTGCCCTGCGAGCAGCGAACACTTCCTTGGAGGCACTGAGCAACCCCATTAACTAAGCTCGTTAAAAATACTCCTTCACTAGCTGGCCTCTGAACAGTCGCGTCTATTGTATAAACGTATATTTCTCTTATAAACATTCCTGAGGAGACAATACAGAGATAGGCTGGAGCTGTCTTTTGCACGTTGCCTGGCCTGTTGAAACAATTAACTTGAAAGACAGACTTTAAAAGATGAGAGGTCTGTGCCCGCGAAAGAAAAGCAGCAGCTTCAAGAGTGTGATTTATACGAAAGGGAGACAAAACTAAAAGGAAGCAGAATAGTTAGGTTCATTGAGTTTCCATCCTGTAGTTTCCTTACTTTGCTAGACTGTGAAAGACTGTGGCCTGGCTCTATAGAGGGTGCACCTTTGAACCCAGATTTACTAATGACCGATACAGCAGTCGTGGAAGTTCAATTTACGTCTTTCTTCTTCCAAAAAAAATCAAGGCGTTTGTAAGCCACCGTATTTTTGGGTGGGAGACAAATAAGGCAACTATTATTGCAGGGCATTTAAAATAGATAATACCCCATTTGGAAGCCAAGATGAAGTGCCCTTCTATCTGGCATAGCCTTGAAACATTTACAGAAAGCTCTTTAATGGAGATTTAGTGCATGTATGATAATAACACAGAATTTGATACCCTCTAGGAAAAAACTGGCCAGTGCTCCCTTAACAACCACAATTACCACACAACTTGTTATATCTGAAGTTAATAAACTGGAATTAAGGTTATGAATAAACTTTATTAACCAGCAGGAGCCTATGTCTTCTCCCACTTGTGACTGGCCCACGAGCACTGAAGCCCCTACATTTATCCCTTGGTTTACTTTTCCCAGGGTACACAGACAGCCCCAAAAGCACAGACAGTGACTGAGATACACTGGGGCTGAGACCAACAGAAAAAAAAAAAAAAAGGAAAAAAGAAAATGTGAAAGAGAATATGAACAAAATAATTACATAGAATAGAGAAAAAGAGAAAGAAGAAGAGATGAGAAGAGAGACAAGAGAGACAAGAAAGGAGAAGGAAAGGAGGAGAAGAAGAGAAGAAATGAAAGAAGAAAGAAAGAAAGGGAAAGGAAAGGAAAGGAAAGGAAAGGAAAGGAAAGGAAAGGAAAGGAAAGGAAAGGAAAGGAAAGGAA